>JADRCD010236590.1:11789-25380 GCA_019843815.1 Montemys delectorum | reverse complement strand
GAGAGAGAGAGAGAGAGAGAGAGAGAGACTTGTAGTGGCCAGAAGGAGGTATCAGATTCCTTTTAGCTGGAGTTACAGGCAGTTGTGAGCTGTCTAACATGGGGGCTAGGATCTGAATTGAGACTTCCGGAAGAGCACTAAGCTATCTAAGTGCTGGGCCATCTTTCTCTGCGTCAGATGTAGCTTTTGTCTATCCATTTACCGTTGTCTATAATTTTCTAAGGTATGATAGCACTAACTCAATTAAGGTTTTCCTCCTGAAGGACATGTAGGTTATCACTGATAAAATATAAAGATTTTTTTGAATATTCATTTCAAAAAAGAAGTATGGGGCCCAAGTCATGAGTGAGAACAATGCTAAGAACTAGGTAAAACAACTGAGATAATATTTCATTTGAGAAATGCATAAAGGTCTTCCATTAAAAAAAATAAAAATAAAAGATGGTTCCAACATTCCAACTCTTGTGGAGTAGATGCTTTTCCTTGCTGAAGGGAGACGTGGGGGTCTTACCTGGGCTCCATAGTTAGTATGTGGAGGCGTGGACTGACGTGTGGCTCTGGGGAGTCAGCAGGTTTTCTCACCCCACACAGCTCTGGTAAGGCCCAGCCACAGCCGCAGCCGTCTTCTCTGAAGTTCTTTTTCTGTCTTGTTATTTTGCCCATGTGAGTAAGGCTGGCTCTCTGTCTTTCCAATGAGTTAGGCCAGATGGTAACTGTTGGTGCAGAGGAATATTCTCTCAGGGAGGCTGGGTGGTCCTTAGGAAACTTCATGAAGTAGTGTGCACTACAGTCATTCAGTGGGCTGGAGTATTGAGTAAAGAGCCCTGAGTGAACTTGAGAAAACTAGTCACTGATGTGGCCAGGCCCCTTAAAGCCCACAGGAAGCATGGGGGGGTCAGAAAGGGGAGAGCCTGGGCTCTACATACGTAGTGCTATTGTCTCACTGGAATGAGTAATGACATTTGCCTGAGATAATCCCACCAATTCATTCTCCCTCTGGTGGCCTCAGCTTAGCTTCAGCATTTAGAGAGCTGCCCTAACATCCCTAACCTGGGTTCCAGTGCTGCGCACCGTCTAGAGCTTGCTTTTTCCTAGTCTCTCACATGTAGCCTGTGCTTCACCCATACAGAATCCTTGTCTTGCCACTTTCTGATTTTACTGTTTATAGTCTCAGGAAGTTTGTGTGCTGACTCTGGTTAGAATGTTTTCTCTCTTTCCCTTCCTCCCTCCCTCCTTCCCTCTCTCCTCCTCTCCTTCTTTTCTCCTGTCTTTATATATTTATTGGGAAAAGGGTCTCACTCTATGATCTGGGCTGGCCTAGAACTTGCTAGTAGCCCAGGCAAGCCTCAAATTCTTGGCACTTCTCCCACCTCAGCCTCCTAATTGTGATGGTTACAGGTGTGAGCCAGTGGCCTATATTTCTCCTATTTAGCGTTTCTGTGTTATCCACATGTGTGTAATAAGAACACTAAATGAGAGATTACTGTCTTAAGAGGTTTCTAGGTGAGTGCTTTGATGTTGCTGATGGCAGGCATGGTGCCGTACAGCTGTTGTCCAGGAGCTTTTCATCCAATATAACTGAAGGTCTCTCAGCCCCTGAGACCCAGGACATCTCCTTTCCCTCTCCCGTTACTTTCCAGCTCCGGGGTATGCAGCTTTATGTGGTACTAAGTATGGAGCTCAGGGCCTTGCTCATGCTATGCTGGCACTCTACCAGCTGAGCTATGTACCCCCAACCCCTTTTGTATTTTTGAGATAAGGTTTCATATAGGCTAGGCTGGTCTTGAATTCTTGATTTTTTAAGTCCCCACTTCCCAGGTACTAGGATTATAGGCACATGCCTCCATGCCAGGCATTTTTAAATATCCCCCTTTCAGGTCACATGCTTGTCTTCATCAAGTTAAAAGAAATGGTAGTGCTAATTTTCTGTTTCAGGCACCATTGTGTCTTTAGGCTCTTCTCTCTGTGTTTGTTTATTGCGTCTTGCTTCACTCTTCCACTCTCCCAGAGGAATCGTACACTCTGCTACAGCCTTGGAAGGCTCATTATTGCCTCCCCAGACCTGCAGGGGCTTCAATCTGTTCCCAGGGCGGTGTGCTCGCTCTCCCAAAGGTCCCATTATGTGGAACTGTCACAGGAGAGTGCTGTCTCTCCACTATCCAGTTAGCATTCAGTGCTGAGGGCTCCAGGAAGCACCTAACACGAAAGCTAACCAGACAGGAATACTCAGAGCCAGCTTAAGAATCAGTAAGGAAGGCTTGAGCCCTACTGTGGTAACAGAATAAAGTCAAAAGCTTAGCAACTAGGTAGAGGGAGGCTTGTGTGTGTGTGTGTGTGTGTGGGAGGGGGGACAGGAGTGGATCAATTCTTCGATGCTTCTACTTAGAAACAATAAATCATTTTTTTTTTTTTTTTGTATTTTACTGATAGACATGAATTATAGGAGGAGGCAGGGAGGCATTACCCTAAGAGCCCACCAAGGCTGAGCGTAAGGAAACCCGGTAGTCAACACTGCTATTCTCACAGGAATCAGGCTTGGACAAATAAGATGATGCATCACTGCTTGAAAGTTGATGTGCGTGCCTTTCCAGTCTACCACAGAATATAGACGCTGTGTAGCTGTCTCCTCAGAACTGAAACATTCCCCCAAACATTCCTGGCGCTCAAGACCAAGGAAGCTAATGAGTCAGGAAGTTCAGAAGCTGGTGAGATTCATAAGGCTGCTCTCCCAGGTTGTAAGAGCAGTAACACTTGCCGTGAATAAGACTCTCAGATGAACAGAACTGCCTGCTACATGCACAGGGGGCACTAGGGATGCTTTTAGGAGTTGGTGCTGATGCTGGGGTATGCTTCAGTGATGCAGCTGCTAAGACCCAGTCAGTAACCCCAATAGATTCAGCGGTCCACTGAACTAAAGTGGAGTGGAGTCATTTCTTTGGTCTGTTACTGGCCTCCTGTCTGGGATAAGCAGACATTTGTTCACATCTTCCTTGTTCACATAGGAAAAGTCAAACAGCACAAGCTGAGAGGAAATAGTTTGTACAGTACATGTACTAAGTAGAAGGTGAGGGCACAGTGCAATTGATGGTCTGAAAGGAGACAGAAAAGGAGTGGGACCCGAGGAAGAAAAACAAATGATCCGGAGCCAGGGAGGCCAGGGTCGGATAGAGCCAGTGGGTGGGACTAGCCTTGACTGTTACTACGAACATGCTCAACACATCTTTTTGTGAACTGCTTACTGAGGTAGTTCTCATCTGACAGGGTCCTGAAGGTGTTCACCATCAGCCAACCTGACTTCCACTCATTAGCAACAACGGCACTTGGAGAGTGACCCTCAGTGTGGGAGCTGGTGGTGTCATGCACAGTGCTCTCCATACCAGCACACTTGAGAGGACTTGCTTACGAGGCATGAACAACTGAGGAGACACATAAAAGTGAGGCACAGTAGCGGCGACAACTTCAGGACACCTGTGACTTTGCTATGTCTACAGAGAAAGGGAAAGACTTAGAGGCAGTGGCAAGCTGACAGTGGATTCTTACCCAGTACTGTCCTGTGTACTCCCACTTGGAGTACCAAGTGTGTGGGAAAGAGAATGGGAAATGCTGTAGCCTGGACTGCTAATTCTGAGGCAACATGAAAAGGCTCCCTCCCTCCCCCCTCCCTCTTTCCTTCCTTTTGTACTTCTTTCTCTTGAGACAGGGTTCCATGTTATAGGCTATGCTGGCCTAAGATTCACTATGTATCATAGCCTGTCCTCAAACTTAATACAATTCTCCTGCCTCAACATCTTCTGGAGTGCTGTGATTACAGGCATACACCACCAAGCCTGGCAAGATTGGCTGAGTCCTAGGAAATGACAAGTGCCTTCAGGTACTGCTGTCACAAGCAATGGCTACTGTTAGGGTGAAGCAGCTCAGCAGGTGAGACCCAGAGGCAGGAGCTCCACCACTCTCTAGCCCGGACCAAGCCTCCAGTGTGGCTGACAAAGCCTAATGGCAAAGGAGTGACAGCTGGAGGCCTGTGCACTCATGTTGATTACTTCCTTCAGCATAAAGCTGACTGTAGCAGGGGGCGGGCTGTAGCAGATTCTTTTCTATCCAGGTCAAAGAATAAAGATCACTTCAGGCCTTTTTAATTGGGGTGATAACATGGGTCATCAAGCAAAAGCACTTACCACACAAGCCTGACAACCCAAGTTCAATTACTGGAACCCCAGGCAGAAGGAAACACCTGTCTCCCCAAAGTTATTTCTGATTTCCACATGTGTGAGTGGCACTAAATTGGCTGAGGGTCCCTAATGCCCTAGGATGTGGTCTCTGGTGTCTGTGTCCCATTGACCTTTGAATATACTTTATCCTGGGGTTGAGTTCTTGCCAAAGGTCCACTTGATACTATTGGTTGATGGTGTTGTTAATTTTTTTTTAAGATTTATTTTGTTATTTATTTTTAATGTGTATGAGTACACTGTAGCTGTCCAGACGGCAGTGAGCTGTCATGTGTGTGGCTGCTGGGAATTGGACTCAGGACCTCTGCTGGCCCCCCCTTGCTCAGGCCTAATTCACTGTAGCTGTCTTCAGATGCACCAGAAGAGGGTGTCCAATCTCATTACAGATGGTTGTGATCCACCATGTGGTTGCTGGGATCCGAACTCAGGACTTTCGGAAGAGCAGTCAGTGCTCTTACTTGCTTAGTCATCTCACCAGCCCCGGTGTTGTTAATTTTTAAAGTTTTTTTTTTTTTTTTTTTAAGTTTGTGTGTATGTGTGCATGCGTCTGCTTGTCTGGGTGTCTGTCTGAGTATGGATATGAAAGTGAAGTGTAAGTACAAATGTCTGTTGAAGCCAGAGTAACTGTGGAACTGAAGTTATAGACAGTTGTGACCTGCTTGATGTGAGTGCTAGGAATTTAACTCTGGTCCTCTGGAAGAGCAACACATGCTCTTAAATGCTGAGCCCTCTCTAATGCCTTCGGCAGTTAATTTTGAATGTTAGCTTGGTAGGAGAGCACTAAAGCACTGGGACTATGTGGGATGTTTCCCCAGAGGACTAACTAAAGGAGAAAGAGCCACATTAAAGATAGGTACCTTGTCCTGCAGGCTCAGCACCCTAATGACAGAGTAAATAGAAAAAAAGCAATCTTCCCTCCCCCCACTTCTCTCACGCTCCCTCACTCCCTACTCTCTTTCCTCCCCAAGATTACAAAAGCAGCAGCTTGTCCCACCACACCCTCCCTGTCAAGATGAATGGAAACTCTTGCTACATGAGCTAAAATAAATTCCTCTGCCCTTAAATTAACAGGTATTTGGTCACAGCAATGTGAAATGGGCACATTATTGATGACCCTACCTGTCTTTGCTAATTTTCTCTGCTCTGACATTTATTCAATCTGATGGTAGTATAAAAAGTTGCATTTAAAAAAATTTTTTTTTTAATCTGTAGTGCTGGAGATGGAACATAGGGCCCCCACATGCCAGGCAAGTCTTTTACTACTGAGCTGAACGACTTAAGCATTATTTTATTAACATTGTCATATAATTTTCTGCTTTTTTACTCTAAAGTAGCTTTTATAAACACATATATTGTGTTATTTGGGTTTTGTTTTGAGGCAGTGTCCTCTGTGTTCTGGGCTGATCTTAAACTTCCTGTATAGCTAGAGCTGAAGACCTTTATCCCTTGATCTTCCTTCCTCCATCTCACAAGTGCCTGCATTACAGACCTGCGCCACCTCAGCTGGCCATGTCTCTGCAGAAACCTACTGTTGTGTTTAAGCCCTGTACTAATATCTGTTTGTTTTAAAAACATAACCATATATAATACTATGAGACACAAAATGTGTGTATATGTTACAGAATGACTGAATTAGGCTAATTAGCATATAAATTGCCTTAAATACATATCTGTTTTTCCTGTCTGAATGCAACATTGTACCCTTTGACTGAAGTCTCCTTAATCTCTTCTCATGTCTGTATTTAGGCCATTTGTGTTTACTGCCATTATTGATTTGTTAGAGCTTCAATGTGTGATTTCATTATTTTGCTTTGTTTGTTGTTTTTTTACTTCTTAGTTCTCTTTTTTTCCTCCATTTTTGCTGAGTTTCTAGAACACTCTGAGAAGCCCATTCTGTCTTATCTGTAGTGCTTTCAAATGTGTCTTTGTTAGAGTTTATTGTGGTTGCTGTAGGTATTATATGCACACAGTTTATCAGTATCCACTGCTGTTAATGCTTTACTACTTCTGGTAAAATCGAGAGAGCTTAACTTCCTTTATCGCCAGTCCTATTTATAATTGTCTTAAATCTACTACCTACACCAAGAGCCAAATTATATAGTTCCTGCTTCAGCCATTAAACATAATGCAGGAAACTCAAGAGCAGAAGGAAACCCTGCTGCATTTGCCCATATTATGGTCTTTTTCTTATTTATTTTTCTTAATGGTACGCTCCTTTTTACAAAGTCACTTTCTGAGCAGGGTATGGCCACATCTACAGTCCCAGCACTTTGAAGGCAGAGGTGGGAGGAGCAAGAGTTTAAGGCTAGCCTCACTCTACAGTGAACTTGAATGCAGTCTGCAGTACAGGGAACCCTATCTCAAACTAAGCGGAGCAAGACAACCCCAAAGGCTGGAGGGACTGCTCAGTCAATAATGTTCTTGTTCATGAAGCCGGAGGAGCTGAGCTTGGATCCCTCGTACCCATGTAAAAGTTGTGTGCGGTAGCATGTACCCATTACTAGGAAGGCAGAGGCAGGAGGATCCCTGGAGGTCACTGCTAGTGAATGAGTCCTGCATCAGTGTGAGAGACCCTGTCTCAAAACATAAGGGGAAGAGTGATTGATGAAGGCTTCTGATGTCCACGCCTGGCCTAACACACATCCTCCCCACAGTCATTTTCTCTTTGATTAAAGAGCCCCTTTAACTATTCTTTTAGATAATGCCACCATGATGGCCATGAACTCTCACCGTCTGAAACTGCAACCCACAGTACAAGCTGTGGTGCTTTGAATATGCTTGGCCCATGAGAAGTGGCACTATTAGGGGGTATGGCCTTGTTGGAATAGGTGTGGCCCTGTGGGAGAAAGTATGTCACTGTGGGGGTGGCTTTGAAGTTCTATGCTCAAGTTCTGCCCAGTGCAGGAGAGGGCCTGCTCCTGGCTCCTCCTGGCTGCCTTAGGATCAAGATATAGAACTCTTGGCTTCCCCTGTACCAAGTCTGCCTACACAATGCCCTCCTGATGCTAGTGGACTGAACCTCTGAAACTGTAAGCCAGCCCCCAATAAACATTTGTCTTTATAAGAGTTGCCATGGTCATGGTGTTTCTTCATAGCAATGAGACTCAAACTAGGGCAGAAGTATCTTAGCTATTACAGGATTTTGGATTTTATTTAAATATTGTATCTCAATATATTCTTTTTGTCATTCATAGCAATGGTGGAAGAAAGGGGACATTGTCTTGTTACTACTGGATGGGGACAAAAATTCAGATTTTCTTCCTGGCCTGTGGAAATATCCAGGGCGCTGGGCAGTGGTGGCACACGCCTTTAATCCTAGCACTTGGGAGGCAGAGGCAGGTGGATTTCTGAGTTTGAGGCCAGCCTGGTTTACAGAGTGAGTTCCAGGACAGCCAGAGCTACACAGAGAAACAAATCCTGTCTTGAAAAACCAAGGATATATATATATATATATATATATATATCTCCAGGGCATAAAGAGACTTCTTAGAGCTGCTGGGTAATGGGAAGAATTCAGGATCCCCAGATGGCCAATCAAACCACAGGAGTACATTGTTATTACCCGGTGGTCATACAGCTTGGGATCTCTATGTAGTCTCTACTGATCACTCTACACATTCAGGTGGTGCTTGAAACTACTAAGCAAGAATGACTGTCCAACTTCCATTGGCCCTTTCTGAAGCTGTACCAGCTGGACCTAGTTGGGGAGAGAGCAAGGGAGGATGCTGTGTAGAAAAGTGGAAGTACAGGCTTTCTGCTTCAGCTTTGCTGGGGAGGGGGGCAAGGCTGAAGGAGGCCTACTTGGCTGAGGCTTAGTAGTTACTGTCCAAAAATTTTACATTTTTCAGGGCTAGGAATATTGATTGCTTAGTGATAGAATGCGTGCCCTGGGTCTTATCTCAAATATCATCTACATATAGACACATCTTGTATTTCTACTAGGTTGCTGCTTTCCTGGAACTTTGATAAGAGAATAGGCTTTCTATGTATCTGTACATAATGTACATACATTGACGTACATGTACATGATGCACATTTACTGGTGCATATGCATATGCACACATGTATGTTTTATATATATATGTATGTGCACATGCATATGTAGTATAGTATATAATGTCTGTGTATATGCATATGTATGTATATGTGATATATATGCATACAAGGCATATGCATGTGATGTATATGTATATGTAGTATATGTATGTGATATATATATGCATATGATAATATGCATTTGATGTGTGTGCATGTGCATATGCATGTATATGTGTGTATATGTATATGATACATATGTATGTGTATATACATGTATATATATGATATCTATGTATGTATATATGATGTTTATGTTTATATATATGTATGTGTGTGTGTGCATGAGTTTGTGTGTATCTACATGATATTTCCATGTTAATAATTTCTCCAATAACCAGTGTCATCACAAAAATAAACTTGAGAATTCACCCACATGTCTTGAGGATCCAAGTCTGTCTACTTTCTCTGTAACCTTTGGAGTCTTCCTAGTGTTTATTGTAATGTCCTGGGTTTTGACCGTTCTTTGTAGGGATGAGGGTATCTGGGAGCCCTTATGTTGCTCTAGGACTCTCCAGCCACACCGAGCTGTACTGTCACAATCAGGACTCCAAGGAAGTCCTTCCTACATGAAGTTCCTTACTCTTTTTACTTCTTCTTAAAAAGTATTTGGATGTGTGTGTGTCTGTGCAAGCATGTTTTTGCTTGTGTGTGCATGAGCATGTGTTTATGCACCACTGCATGCCTATGAAGGTCAGAGGAAACACAGTCGGAGTCAATTTTCTCCTTTTACTATGTGGGTTCCAGGGATCAGATTCAGGTCTTCAGGCCTAAGAGCAAGTACCTTTCCCGCTGAGCGGTCTTGTAGGTTCTCCTTTCCTCCTCCTCCTCCTTCTCCTTCTCCTCCTTCTTTTTTTTAGAGATTTATTTATTTATTTATTTTATGTTTATGGGTACACTGTAGCTGTACTGATGGTTATGAGCCATCATGTGGTTGCTGGGAATGAAGGTTGCTCACTCTGGATGACCCTGCTCACTCCAGCCTAAAGATTTATTTATTATTATATGTAAGTACACTGTAGCTGTCTCTAGACACTCCAGAAGAGGGTGTTAGATCCCCATTACAGATGGTTGTGGAGACCCATGTAGTTGCTGGGAATTGAACTCAGGACCTCTGGAAGAGCAGTCAGTGCTCTTAACAACTGAGTCATCTCTCCAGTCCCTCCTTTCCTTCTTATCCCATTTTTATTCATTCTTATTTCTTCTGGTCCATTGATTTCTGTGTGTGATGTAGGAACTAGGGGTCAGTTTTCCTGAGAGTGCATGTTTTGTCCAGGAGGTAAGGAGATGAAGGAAATGTTTCTGCTGAGATTGGTTTGTTCTCTTCCAGTGTAATGGGAGAACAACATATCTGGGGTAATGTGCTCTTAGTCAGGTTCTTTCCCTGCAGGCACGTTAAGTGCCCGGCTTTACATTTAACTTTATTGAACACTGCCATCTTGTGTATGGAAGGGGAAATGCAGCCAAGAGGCGGCAACTCAGAGACTGTGGATGATAAGATGAATATGTGCCCTGAGTAAACTGTCCTTCCTGGATGAAGGCTTCTTCTCTGATGTAGTACAGTCATTTTTACTGGCTTGTGAATCTCATTCACATGCATCCATTTGAAGGAGAGTGCTGTGGGAAGTGGAGAACGTAATGGCTGGAGTTGCAGAGAGTCAGGCTGAATCAGCTATCCTCTCAGGAGCTGTGTGACCTTGGCGAAGTCGTAGGATGTGCCTGAGCCTCTGTTAAAAAGGAAGGTAGTCCCATAGCCGTTCTAGAAAGCTCGTTTATGGAGAATGTGCTCATGAGATGTTCTCTTCTTCCAGTGAGGAGGGAAGGAAAGTGAGTGAGTACAGCACCAAGGGAAGGGGTTTGTTTGAGTTTAAGGTCACCGAGAGACCCCGAGAATCAAAGAAGGGGAATTAACATTCTCTCAGGTGTAAAGAGCCAGGCAATGTGGTTAGTTCTCTCAACTCCTTAAAAGGCCACTGGTCCTCTCACTTTACAGACGATGGAGTAGTAGCTTGGAGACATTGGGCAATTTGCCTGCCACACAGCTGATGAGCAGGGTGCATAGTAGAGTTAGGGTTTGTTTGTTGGTTTGTTTGTTTGTTTGTGTCTCACTATGTAGCCCTGGCAGGACAGGTTCTACCTCTGTGGACAAGGTTAGCCTGTTGCCTTTGCCTCTGGAGTACTAGGAGTAAATAAAGCCTTGTGTCACTAGGCCTGGATGAAGAGATATTTATTATTTTAGATAAATACACTACTGCTATCTTTAGACTCACCAGAAGAAGGCGTCAGATCTCATTACAGCTAATTGTGAGCCACCACATGGTTGCTGGGATTTGAACTCAGGTCCTTTGGAAGAACAGTTAGTGCTCTTACCCACTGAGCCATCTCACCAGCCCTGTTTTTTTTTTTTTTTTTTTTTTCCGGAGACAGGGTTTCTCTGTGTAGCTCTGGCTGTCCTGGAACTCACTCTGTAGACCAGGCTGGCCTCGAACTCAGAAATCCAACTGCCTCTGCCTCCCAAGTGCTGGGATTAAAGTCATGTGCCACCACCGCCCGAATCAAAGTTTTAAAAATATTTATTATTTACTATGAATGTGTGTGTGTGTGTGTGTATGTGTGTGTGTGTGTACGCATGTGTGTGTATGCATTTGAGAGGGAGAGAGGGAGAGAGAGGAAGAGAGGGAGAGACAGAGAGAGAGAGAGAGAGAGAGAGAGAGAGAGAGAGAGAGCGAGCACTTTAAGGCATTTTCACTCTGGGAGGGTGGAGGGGTGAGAGAGAAACTTTTAGTTTGAAAGGAGGACTGGTCATAGAATCATTTAGAGAGCAGAGTAACCATGAACCAGAAAAGGAAGGCAGATTTTATTTTATCTATTTTATTTATGATAAGGTTTTATGTAGCTTAGGTAGGCCTTGAACGTGCTAAAAAAAAACACTGAGCATCTTAAATCAAAATCTAAACATTTAGTGCTGGAGGGGTGGCTCAGTAGTTGAGAACACTGGCTGTTCTTGCAGAGTCCTGAGTTTTCATTCTCACCACCTACATGGAAACTCCAGCTACATGCCCTCTTCTGGCCTTTTCAGGCACTGCACACATGTGATACACTTAAATACATGTAGGCAAAACACACATCATAAAATAAAAATAAATAAATCTTTTTATAAATGTGATTCTTGCCAGGTGTGGTGGCTCACACCCTTAATCTCAGCACTCAGGAGGCAGAGGGGCAGAGGGGCAGAGGGGCAGGGGGGCAGAGGCAGACAGATCTGAGTTCAAGGACGGCCTGGTCCACAAAGAGAGTTCCAGGACAGCCCTGGCTGTTACACTGAGAGATCCTGTCTTCAAAACAAAACAAAACAAAGATAGTTTATTTCTTTGTATGGTAGATGTTTATGAGAGTGTGTGCACATGTGTGCATGACTAAATGTGCATGTGTTTGTGTGTGTGTGTATGTGTAGGTCAGCAGTCAGTGTTGGGTGTTCTCCTTTATTCCTTTCCACTCTATTTTTCTGAGACAGAGTCTCTTACTGAACCTGGAGATCATTGATTCAGCTGGGTTGTCTGACCAATGAGCTGTTTTGACAATGAGCTCCAGGGATCTGCCCCTCACGGGATCTACCCCTCGCTTCTGGCATTACAGATTTGTACCACCATGCTTGGCTTTTGCATGGGTATGATAGATTTGAGCTCAGATCCTTATCCTGTGTGGCAGATACTTAGCTGGTGCATCGTCACCTAGCCCTGGCCTACTACATTTGATCTTCCCATTTCCCCTCCCACATTCTAGAATTTCCTGTGTGTGCCACTGTATCCAGTACATGCAGTGCTGGGGACTGAAGCCAAGCCTTTGTGCATATTAGACAAACACTACCAAATGAGCTACACCCTCAGCCCCAACAGCTTGCCTTTAACATCTGTCGGAGGTGTTTGTTTAAGAATGTTCTTCACACCCATCATTTGAGTTATCATGAGCCATCAAGATAATGTGTGTGGAATTTACTGAGCCCAGCACCTTAGAAGGCACAGATTTCAAATAAAGAAGGAAACAGGCACTCCCTGTTCTCCAGGAAGTGGATGATGATCAAGCATCACTCCATGCTCCAGATGAAACAACAGCTGCCCAGGGAGGCCACTGTCTTGCTTGCTGGCATGTGGCCAGCTGTTATCCGACTGAAAGTGACCTACCTGGTGAGTGCCTCTTGCCGATTCCAGTGGCAGGCAGATCTAGCACGAGCTTTCCCTCGGGTGCTGACCCAGAGGCACTTTGGCAGCGTAGGTTCACATCACAAAAGTCCAGACCTGTGTCCTCTCACAGCTGAGGCTTAAGCGGTGGAGTACATCCGACAGGAAGGTGGATGTGAGTGAAACTCATCTGTTTCTTTGTTGGATTCCCTTCAAGTCTGTTTGGACAAGCTTTCTGGAATGTTCCACAGTCCTGCAAATGAACCACTAACTCTCTCTTTTAAAACATCTCTTCAAACATGAGCAAGGAGGCTTTCTTTTTTAAGCTGCAGGAATGAGTTGTAGCCATCAGAAAAAACTAATTTATTTATATTTATGGAGAATATTAAAAAATTACTTGCATATTTATATGCACACTCAAGCACAAACACAATCAACATTAGTCAACCCCCCAACCTCAGCAACCCCTAAGGCTTCTGGTTATTATGTTGTTGCTTATTCATTTTTATGAGCTTCTCAGTCTCAGCAGGGCTGGCAGGTTTCAACGTTGACATTAACTCTGCTTCTGACTTCACAGTGCCTGGACCTCAACTTGGTTCTCTGTAAGATGCTGGAAGTGGGCTAAATGGTCTCTGAGAGCCCTCCTGGTCTTCAGCTCTGTGCCCTCTGCCTCTGCACAAGCAGACTCTGAAGTGAGCCTTCCCCGCAAACATTCCCTTTCTAGGCAAGCATTGTATTTGGACAGTGATCCTGGGGAATACTGGAGGAATGTGGAAGTAAAACAGGAAAGGAAGAAGATAACAAAGAATTTTAAACAAGTTGCTGTTGAAACTGCTGTGGGATTCTGGGACATCATGGAAGGAGGGATTTGGTATATTTACCACCCCTCCTCCCCATCTGCTGCTGGTGGTGTGGGTGGTGGTTGTGGTGGTGGTGGGCTACTTCCAGGCCACTACCCTTTAGGCCAATGTTCTCAACTGTCCTAATGTTATGACCCTTTTAATACAGTCCCTCATGTTGTGGTGACCCCTAACCATAAAATAATAATAATAATAATAATAATAATAATAATAATAATAGTAGTAGTAATAA
>JADRCD010236589.1:29968-39317 GCA_019843815.1 Montemys delectorum | reverse complement strand
GCTCTTCCAGAGGTCCTGAGTTCAAATCCCAGCAACCACATGGTGGCTCACAAACATCTGTAATGAGATCTGATTTCCTCTTCTGGTGTGTCTGAAGACAACGGTAGTGTACTTACATATAATAATAAATAAATCTTTAAAAAAAAAAGTAAGAAAATGAGCAAGTCTTAAAGGACATAATTTTTTATAATGCTCATAAGATAGGTGAGGCAAAATTTTAAAGAGTTTGAAGTGTTATCAGTTTTTAGTTTTTTTTTTTTTTTTCATAATCAATCAGAACTTGTAGCAACTTTCCATGAGGAAATTACAAAAGCAAAATAACGTGTGGGTATTTTGTTGTTGTTCTTGTCTTGAGACTGCATTTTTTGGGATTTCTTAGGATGATTACAAACTCAGGAACTTCATGCCTCCACCTCCCACTAACTGGCCTGGTAGTTGTGCATCCTGCTATATGGCTGGAATAATTTTACATCTTGTCCTAACTTCCATGGGAAAGATGTAGTAGAAGAGAAAAAAATAGAAGGAAGTAATTTTTTAATGGTTTTCAAGCGATGGCACTTTGGTGAGTGATTTTGGAGGGCTGCACAGAATTGTAAATGAATAATGGAGAAAACAATGATATATGGTGGCTGATATAAGATATGAAATTTATTTCAAAAATTGGGAAAGCCAAGTATAAATTTCTGTAGTCCCAGTGATTAATCCATTTTATGTGTTATTTTAATTTATTAGTTCACAATTTCATACATACATACACACATATAACATATATTCATACATATTATTCATATTTTGTGTATGTCTGTGAATTTTAGTGGGATTTACCCCATTATCTTTTCTTAATCCTCTCCCACTAAAAAACTTTACTTACCAGAAAGTCCTCCAACTTTTACAACCTTTTGTGATTATGACCCACCTACTTTAGTTAGGGTTGCTTTCCATGAGTGTGGGTGAGAGCTATTGACTGGAGCTTAGGCTGAATATATATTTAAATGTTTTTATTTGAAATACACTTGGATCATTTTTCTTCCTTCCTGTTCTCTCTCTAACCCCTCACAGGAACTGTCCCTCAAGTCCCCTATGTCCCTATTGTACTCTCAAGTTGGTAGACTCTTATTCATTGATTATTGTTGTTTTAGGTTTGTGTGCATGTGCTTGTGTGTGTGCGTGCATGCGTGTGTGTATTTAAATAGAATCTGCTGAATCCATTTTCATTGTTGGCTGCAGGGCTGAACATTCTGCACTGGACAACCAACAAGGGAGCTTGTCCCTGTGAGAGGATAATTCTCTTGCAACCACTAGTTGCTGTAGTTCTTTGTGTAGGTGTGGGACCATATGAAATATATTTTCCTTCTGTGTTACAATGTCCATCGACAATGCCATTGTTCCAGTCTTATTTAGGCATGGCTATTTCTGTAAAAGACTGCTGTTATGCAGAAGAATTCTAATATTCTTATGCTTTATAGTCTCTCTGCCTCCTCCTCTCCTCCTTGGTGCATCAATGTAGGAGCTGTGATGTTCTTAGATCTATGATCTATCTGTTGGAACTGGTTCCTCAAGATCTGTTGATCTGATGAGTAGTGGCTACACTTATATTTGTGTATTTGGAGATAGAAACCACAGATGAAGGGAATCTTGTGTGTGCTGTTGATCTTTCTGGACCTTGATTACATCATTCAGTCTAATCTTTCCTAGGCCTAGCTTATTTTATTTTTGTTTGCAACTAAATAGTAATTCATTTTGTATGTGTAACACATTTCTATTATCCATTTATTTGTTAAAAACATTCAGGTTGTTTCCATTTCCTAGTTATTTTGAAGGGGATGGCTATGAATATTGTTGATGAAGTATATGTCTGGTATGATATTTAGTCACTTGGAACTATGCCAAGAGTGGTATATCTGGATCATAGGGTAAATTCAATTTCCGGTGTTTTTAGGTATTGTGGTGTTTTGTATACGTTCAGCCAAGGGACTGGCAGGATTAGGAGGTATGGCCTTGTTGGAGTAGGTGTGTCACTGTGAGTGTGGGCTTTAAGACCTTCCTAAGCTGTTTGGAAATGTGTCTTCATCTAGCACCCTTTAGATGAGGACGTTGAACTCTCAGGTCTGCCTGCACCGCGCCTGGGATTAAAAGGTGTGTACCACCATTCCTGAATTCAAGCTTATCTTCACCTAGAACTTGCTCTGTCTCAGGCTGGCCTTGAACTCAGAGATCTGCTTGGCTTTATCCCATGAGATTAAAGGCTTGTTCTGCCAAGCCTGGACCTAAATTTTACTGGGTGGGATCTTGCCCCAAGATCACCACCCCCTTTAATTAAATTTAATGTCCTTGAACACAGGATTCAGCTCCATTTCACTTCCTAATGTCTCTTTAATACTCAAACCATATATTTTGTATTTTCCCTTTCTAAGCTTGCTATGCTTGTTCAAAACGCTCTTCAGGAGACTTAACCGGAGAACAGTCCTTTTGGACTTTCTTGAGACTCCCATTGTCATTGCAATTAATATAAATCTCTTTAGCTTAGCCTTGGGTAGGTTCTTTAGACAAGGGCAAAACAGCAACCACATTCTTCATCAAAATATCACAGAAACAGTCTCTATGCCACATACAGAAATTCTCCTCTGAACTCCCTTGGCCAGATCTGCACAGTTGAAATCACTCTCAGCCACAAAGTCTTCCACACTCCTACCTCATCAAGAATGCCTCATCAAGCCCCATTTAAAGCATTCCACCACTTTCCAAATACAAAGTCCCCAAATTGACATTCTTCCAAACAAAATCATGGTCAGACCTATCAGAGCAATACCCCAGTCCCTGGTGCCAACTTCTGTCTTAGAGTTTTACTGCTGTGAACAGATACCGTGACCCAGGCAACTCTTATAAGGACAAAACTTAATTGGGGCTGGCTTAAAGTTTCAGAGGTTCAGTTCATTGTCAGCAAGGCCAGGGCATGGTTGCATCCAGTCAGGCATGGTGCAGGCAGAGCTAAGAATGCAACATCTTCATCTGAAGGCTGCTGGTGGAATACTCTTTTCCAGACAGCTAGGAGTAGAGTCTTAAAGTCCATATCCCCATTAACACACCTTCTCCAAGAAGGCCACACCTTCTAATAGTGCAAGTCCCTGGGCCAAGCATCTACAAACTACCACAGGGATTTTTGGGATTTTTGAGGCTTCTCCATAATTTTTGCCACAGTGATTGCAAGAATTTGTAAATGTATAAACTCATGGATATTAGACAACTCATTTCTGAACATCAGATGAGTGAAAGAAGAAATAAGGAGAGAAATAAAATATATTCTGGAATTAAATGAAAATGACACCACATCAAAACCTCCAGAACACATTTAAAATAGTTCAAAGAGAAAATTTTCTAAGCCTAAATAATGATATTAAAAAATCAGAGAGAGCAGAAATGAATGACTTAATGATACAGATCAGTAATTTGGGGAAAAAAATTAAGAAGATGGCCATAAGTAACAAAAAAATCAAGGCAGAAATTAATGATATAGAAACACAGAAAGTAATATCAAGAGTAAATGAATCTAAGATCTTGTTCTTTGTGAAGATAAATAAGATCAACAATCCCTTAGCCCAGTTAAACAAAAGCAAGAAATGGGGACCCAAACAGATTCAAAATGAGCATAACAACATTACATCAAACAGCAAAGAAATATAGAGTATTACAAGGGATATTATTTAGTTTAGATTATATTAATTCTTATAGATTAAACGTTATCATTCCTTATAAATTTATTAAGAAATGGATGAATCTCTTCAAACATCCATCTATGTTTAACTGCTAAAGTTAAACATAAAAGAGATCAGCAATTAAAACAACCAAAGCTGCCAAAACAATCAGTCCCTGGGAGCTCTGAGGGTACTAGTTAGTTCATATTGTTGTTTGTCCTAAGGGGCTGCAAACCCTTCAGCTCCTTTGGTCCTTTCTCTAGCTCCTTCATTGGGGATCCTGTACTCAGTCCAATGGATGGCTGTGAGCCTTGGCAGCATGCGTATAGTAGAGGATTGCAAAGTTGATCAGCAATGGGAGGAGAGGCCCTTGGCCCTGTGAAGGTTCTGTGCCCCAGTGTAGGGGAATGCCAGGGCCAGTAAGTGGGAGAGGGTTGGGTGGCAAGTATGGGGAGGGAGGAGGCAACAGGGGTTTGTTCTTGTTGTTTTTGTTTGTTTGTTTGTTTGTTTTTTGGAGGGGAAACTGGGAAAGGAGAAATCATATGACATGTAAATAAAGAAAATATCTAATAAAACAAAACAAAAACAAAAACAAAAAAACAACCAAAGCAAAGGGAGACATTGACAAAAAGTCTTCAGAATAAACTGTTCAAGTCTAGATGGACTCATGGTAGAATTCTTCCAGACTTTTAAAGAACTACCGTTCTTAAACGCTGCATCATGGGGTGACTCATTCAGTCACCTTTCCATGTGGCACATTCTCTAGCATTTTCCAAGATCACTTGTGGATAACAGAGGGCAAGAGGGAGCCATGACTGAATTCCCAGGCACAGGAAAGTCCTGCCCCTCCTTCACATGGAAGTTTATATAATATCCTTGCTTTCTTCCTAGAATTGGATGCTAAGTAAGTTCATTTAAATTTCATCATTTCTTGGTTAAAATAGACACATTGAACAATAGAAGTTTGTATTCTAAATGCAGATATGTCTGGGTATAGTTCATGTGCTTTGTTTGTAGTGTTTTTGTTACATTGTATTTCTAAATGATCTTAATTGCAGTTTCATCCAGATTTGAGGAGGGGAGTTATTCATTTCTAAATAGTTGAGTTTTATGTTTATGACATCCATTTATTTCTAGTTTTACTAAGAACAGTCATCACGACATGGTATAAACAAGATTTCTTCTAAGTCTATTTAAAAATAATCTTTAAAATCCATGTTTTTAGTATATATTATTCAAACACTTGTTATTTGTCATTTTTTTTCTGACCGTTACTTATGTGCTTTCTCAGCCATAAAAAGAAATACAAGTTAGATTTTTTATTGAGACATGGGGGATATCATGATTATTATAATTTTGTTTATTGGCTCATATTAATATATCATTTTAAACTACATTTAGTAGTTGTATCCAGTTTTGTAATCAGATTTGCTTATGTTATTTGAAACTTTCTGGAGACTTTGGGGATCTGTCATCTTATGTGTTAGGACTCTTGATTATTCAAGTTTGCTTTAATATCCAGCAAGATACATTGGCTACACTGGTATGTTTTTTAAGTTTAATGATTTTTTGTATGTTATGTTTTCTGGAGTGCTTACTGATAAGTCATTTTTTTTCTAGTTCCTAAATAAGGAAGTTTTATTTTTCCTAGAAAAGTTCTTTTTTAGAAAATCAAGTGAAATTATTATACTGGTATTTTTTTTCTGACTTATACACTCCTACTAGACAGGCTTATATTTAAGAGCAATCCCTTCCACTTATTATCTATTAACTTTAAATCTCTCTGCTTGAATAGTCTTCAGGAAAGAATTCTTTTCCCATATCCTTATTGTCTTTGTTGCCTTTCATGTCATTTATGTTATGTATTATCTTTAGCAATGTAGGTCTCCATATTTTTTTTTTTTAATTTTAGGACTATTCCTTTGGCTGGGGCATAGAGAACCTGAATCATTAAAACTCTGAATAATTCCAGTGTATTTTTACCTTTAAAATAGTGTCCTTCTCGTATCTCAGTGAGAACATTGGATTACAGTTGGGGCTTGCCTGAGTCATCTCTAGGCTTTTTTTTTTTTTTTTTTTAGATGTTTTCTTTATTTACATGGCATATAATATCTCCTTTCCCAGGTTCCCCTCCAAAAATAAAAAAAAATAAAAATAAAATAAAAAAACCAAACTCCTGTTCTCTCCCCCCTCCCCCTGCTCACCACCCAACCCCTTTCTGCTTCTTGGCCCTGGTATTCCCCTACACTGGGGCATAGAACCTTCACAGAGCCAAGGGCCTCTCCTCCCATTGATGACCAACTTGGTCATCCTCTGCTATACATAAGCTGCTGGAGCCATTAGTCCCACCATGTGTACTCTTTGGTTGGTGGTTTAGTCCCTGGGAACTCTGAGGGTACTAGTTAGTTCATGTTGTTTGTCCAAAGGGTCTGCAAACCCCTCAGCTCCTTGGGTCCTTTCTCTACACAGCCATCCATTGGACTGAGTACAGGGTCCCCAATGAAGGTCTCCATATTTTTAAGGTTCAATTTTTCTCTGTCTATATTTCTCAATATTATACACATTTACTCCATATTTTGAGCTTTATAAATTGGCCTCTCAGCCACAATATGTTTTTATGTGAACTGTATATTTTACATTGATCTTTCCAGTATTTATTTTTTGACATGCCATTTTGAGACTCTAAACCTGATTTCTTATGATCTTTTCTACTTGGCTTTTTTATAGTGTCATTTCAACCAAATTTGTAAAAATGTTTATTAAATTTGTATAAATGCTAGATGTTTTAATAAGGCATATATGGATAATGCCAGCCCATGATATTTGTGTTCTAAATATGTCTATGTTTATGGATGTATGTATTTCTCAGATATTGAGAAATACTATTTTTAGCTTTTTGAACAAGCTTTCTTAATGCATTTTATTACTTGGTTCTAAATAGTAAACTTAATAGAAACTGATATTACAGAAAAATAGAAAGCAGAAAGTAAATTAACTTCTCATATGGAGTATCTGATTCTCTCCTACACCTGCCCTCCTTGTCATTGACACTTCCAAAATACATACCAGCCTTCCTTACATTAACATGGTCACTTAATTTCTGTTAAAAAATGTGTCCTCAAAAATTTTAGTTAAGTTTGACTTCCTGGAAATTTTTATTCTTCCTAAAGCTAATAACCATCGGTTCAAACAGTTATTTGTTTTGTTTTTCAATAATGTTTTCATATGACATAATTAACTTGATACTTTTCCCAGAGGATAACTGGCTGTTTAACAATTTTAGGTCCTGAGATATTCTACTCTAACATCACTGCTACGCTAGTGTCGCTCAGGGGAGAGCACAGTTAGAGTTTCCTTTTATGCCAATGGGAGGAAATCCTAGCAACCTTCTTTCCTACTTTTGTAAAATAACATCCATCGATGGTTTTGTAGGACTAAAAGGGGAAGGTTTTTCAGTTTGTTGTTTTTAAATTTTTGTTTTGTTTTTGATGGTATCAATATGTACAAATACAAATGCCTCATGTTTTCCTTGATGTACTATTATTATGCTTAACTATAAGTTGCCAAAATCGAGGTTAGAAATAATTTACTTTTGGGTGAATAGGTAGTACATATTATGTTCTGAATTCCAGGTTTCAAGTAGAACACACCTTTGGGGAGGCGGGGAAGCACAGGGGGGCAAAATCTCCCAAATCACCTAAGATCAGTTCACTACCAAGGTTTGGGAATCTCAACAAGATACATCCTAATGCTTGCATATGTTTATATATTGTCTGAAAATCTCAGCAAAACCACTAAATATAGAATTTCATGGACTTTTACTTTGATCATCATCTCAAATTTTGTTTTCTCTAATATTCTCTGCTTTTTTCCACTTTCTTAGATGATGATTATGTAAATCTTGGGACTCTTGGATCCTCCCTTAACTCTGTTATCAACTGGCTTCTCACTTATTGCCCTCTTTTTCACTCTAACTTTCTGTAAGCTACTTCAATTTTACCTCCTGTTTTTTGTATATAGTTCCTTTTCGGAAATTCTAATTAATAATACTATCTAAAATATAATTCATTATAAGCTAAAATAATAATTCAACTATAATTAATGTATCATTTACTATAATGATTATAATTTATAGGATCCTTAATGCTCTTTGAATATTAGTTTACAAAAATGTTTTATTGTTTCATACCTGCACTTTAAGACATCTTTAGGGCCAACAAGATGGCTCAGCAAAATGTATTCAGAAGAAAACCGACTTCTTTAACCTGTTCACTGATCTCTGAATGTACAAACACAAATTACGTGTACCACATATGTACAAGTACACCATGCACATACACACAATATAAACAGAAGGATATCACTGAAGTCATTTAAAATCTTACATGGTTTCTTCTCTGTGTACTCTCTACTAGCCCTACATTCCTAATATTTTCTTCACATCTGTTTTCATCAAGAACATTCTTCCAATGCCAGAGGGTCCTTGGCCTCTCATTAGAGAAAATTAAATCATTATTTATCTCTCCATACCAAAGTATTGTTCTTTCTGTTGTTTCATTAGAAAATATTTGATATCAAATCTACAAATACCTAAATTTTAATTATTAAATCCCCTGGATGGGAATGCTTCAGGCAATTAGTACTCACACTCCAGTTCCAACTGTGACAGGAATCCAACAAGCCTTTAGTTCACGTTTAGGGCAGTACCAGTTAGAACTATTTTGAATAAAATGTGCCTAGTGCACAGTGTAAACCACTGTGATGCTGTCACATAAAAAGACAGTTAAACCTCTCCTAAGCAGAATGATCTTTTCACAGTTGTGGTGGTGAGTTGAGGGGGATCACAAGGCTGTAGTCATCCCCAACTATGAAATATATTCTTTATAATCTTCTAAGGTGTCTTGTGTTAGATTCCCACTACTATAACAGAGGCACAAGACACTCAAGTTATAAACAAAAAAAAGGGGTCTTGCCCATGATGAATTGAAGCCATTGGTTTTAGCTACAAGGGGTTTCCCACGGCAATGGCAGAGCATGCATGTAAGAGCAAACCATTCATCTTCACAGTCAAGATGTGAGAAAGACAAGGAGTCATAGTAGATATGGAAGGCACAACATTCATTGACTAGACATAGTCACATAGGGCTTGTCTCTGCGGTTTCCATGCCTTCCCAAAGAAGCCATGGGAACTAAACATTTACCATACTGACCTCGAAGGACACATAAGATACAAATAATAGCATGTCACACTTGAAGACAAAAACAAACTGAACTTTCAATAATAGTATCATAAGATATATTGATCCCTTTTCTATTTACCCTTTTTTTTTTCTATCCCCAGTAAATTTAGTGTAAGACTTGTTTCACCTTGGCTATGGTGTTAAAGCTGTGTGCCTCCTTCTCTGTTTTCTGTCTCCTTTACTTGCTACTCTGTATGTTCTTGATGTAGCCAATTTTGATGATCTTTTAGCTGTGGACTATGTGTTCTTCACTTACCTGAGAACCATATAGAGAGGCAAAAGAACATTATTGACTGTGAAGCTTGGGCTTGAATCTGCTCATCCTCATTAAATAGCAGTGTGATATAAATAATATTATCTTCAGACTTGCCCTCCTTAAAAATGTTGGGGAAGAAATGCTGACTTAGGATTGTCAAA
>JADRCD010236589.1:12468-27468 GCA_019843815.1 Montemys delectorum | reverse complement strand
TCCATCACTGAGCCTTCACAGGAGCAAGGACCTCCCCTTCCATTGATGCCAGACAAGGCCATCCTCTACTACATACGCGCTAGGCCCATGGGTCCCTCCATGTGTATTCCTTGGTTGGTGGTTTAGTCCCTGGGAGCTCTGGGGCATCTGCTTGGTTGATATTGTTCTTCCTATCGGGTTGTTATTGTTATATTAATTTTTTTTCTTGAGCTAGAATTTAAAGTTGAGTAGATAGGGAGGAGGAGATGATTTGAAAGGACTTTCAGGAGTTGGGAATATGATCACAGTTTATTTAAATTTAAAAATTGGTTTAAATAATACAATATAAAAGTTTTGTAAAGGAAAAAAGAACATTCTTATTACCAAGCAGATGTAGGAAAGAACTTATCTCTTGTTCAAAACCTGAAAACTCAAAACCCCAAATAGAAGAGTTATATAGTATGCATCTGTTTATAACTATATTTCAGGACACATTCTGATTATTCATCAATGTATGCAATTTTCAAGCATGAGTTTCTGTTGAACCTACATTAACTAAAACATAGTGATTTTTGTGTCTCATCACTAGATCAACTTCCTCTCCATCTGATAAAGCCTAAACACAGTATAATCACAGTATTAATTCAATGACTATAAAAGATGTATTATCTGGAGATTAATACAATAAAAAGAAATGTCTACTTGTGTGGAGTAGAGTAGATGAGAGAAAACTTCACAGAAAAAAACTAATTTTTTTCTCATAAAAAATTAGAGGAAGTTTTCAAATACTTTTCTTATAAAATTTGACTTCTCTGGGTATCACTGACCATGTCTTCCCTAACCTTAGGAATTCACTTGGTTTCTTGAGCTTCAGGTTGGGTTTTACCCTACTTTCCATTGGTCCACACCTTTCCCACTTCTTTACTGATCTTCCAGAATATACTGTGTTCCACTGTGTTCAGTGTTCCATGTTGTATAATTTCTGGGGTTTAAAATTTCATTATAAATATGTATTGTTCACATTGTTGCTGGTATTATAGCCTTAGTTATCTTAATTCTAGGCTATTTTGACTCCTAAATTCATGAACCAAATCAAGACTTGCTTTTCAAAATCAATTATTCTTCTATAATACCCTTTCATTGAAGATTATCCCTCCTCCTTCTTGTTCTTTGATTCCTTCTTTATTCATTCAACAGATATTCACTGATTATTTTTAGGTATTAGTCACCAGGTTACAATGTGTAATAGTAGATAATTGGCCCATAGTGTCCTGAGGAAAATGCAATTTAAATGAATGTTTAGCAAGGTATTGCTCATAATTATTGTGCGAAAATGTTAAAACTAAGGAGAACTTTTAAAAAGGACTCAGTGTCCCTTTCCAGATCTACTGAACCATAATCTCTAGCAAAGAAGAAGGTGTCCATTAAGTGAATTTTGAAAATTATTCCCAGGTTATAACCTACAATTTTAAAAACATACTGCTTTATATAAATTAAAACCAACCAAATTAGTACATAATATATGCCATTAAAATTCTATGTAAGAATGTTATAAGTTTTAAGGTAGTTTGACACATAATGGCTTTCCATTACCTTGGTGGCACCCAAGATCAAGGTTACACATGGTTATGTAAGTTAGTGATGGATCACATGTTAGATGTGGGAGTAAGTGACTAGTGTGACTATTTATTTTTGTTCTACTGAATGTACTTCAAGTCTGTACAACCATTCTTATTACTATGATTATGTGAAACACAGTACTTACTCAAAATGGAAAGACTAAGTTAAATCTGAGCCAAATATGGGTGGGAATTAATAATTAGTGTGTACAGGGTCTCACTTGTTAGAATGTAAATGCCAATTAGGCTTAACAGTTTCAAACTTAATTGGCCATACATGCATGAATTTATTTCTAAATTATTTTTTCTACTATGTTGTTTATCTTTATACTAGTATTATATCTCTTTGGTAATCTAATTTGAAATCAGTTTTCATGGGATAAATAGATGGCTCAGTGGTTAAGAGCACTTCCTGCCCTTCTAGAGAATCTGTAGTCTCTTTTCAGTGCCCCTGTGGCAGTTCACAACTGTCTGTAACTCCATCTACAGAGGATCCAATGCTATTTTTTGGCATCTCCTTGCAAGAGGCATGCACAAGTTACATATATCCATATATAGCTAAAATGCATAAAAATAAATATTTTTAAAAATTAGTGTGAGTGCCCATTTTGCTTGTTGTTTTCAAAATTAGTTTTGCTTCTCCTAGATCCTTTAATATGAAATTATGGACCCATTTATCAATTTCTACAAAGGATTCACCTGAGATTTTGGTAGGCATTGTTATTAATCTGTAGATAAATCTGAGGTTTTATCATCTTAGTGATAGCAGGTGGTGTTCTCTATGAGCATGGGATTTCTTTAAATGGATTTCATCTTATTTTCAATAATGAGCCATAGTTTTGATGAATAAATCTCATACTGTTTTACCTAGGCTTATTTCTAAACATCTTAATTTTAATGTTACAACAAATGAAATCATTCCCATTTTCATTTTCAATTGCCCTTTAAACAAACATTATTAAGTTTTATTTAATATACGTTAGTGTTTTGACTGAAGACGTGTCTGTGTACTTGATGAGTTCTACGCCTAGAGAGGCAGAAGAGGGAGTCAGAATCTCTGAAACCTGAGTTACAGTTATTTAAGAATTCTATGTGGGTTCTGAGAACCAAACTCAACTACTCTGTCAGTATTCTCTAATGCTGAACCATATCTTCATAGCCCCTTATGTTTTTTGTTTGGTTAAGATTTTGAAATATCTTCAAAAACCACAGTTTCTTCTTCAAACATCTACCTCAGTTTCTTTCGTCAGAGATTTAAATGTTATGTTACAGCGCACTTTTACCTCCTTAAGTTTACCCCTATATATTTTCGAGGCTATCATGGATGGAATTGTGTACATGATGACTCTCTCAACACGCTTCTTACTGGTATACAGAAAGGTTGATTTTTATATCCTGAAACTTTGCTGAACATGTTGTTTGAGAAGCCTTGTGGTGGGATTATAAGTGATGTATATATATCACTTATATGTACATATATATATATATATATATATATATATATATATGTAATAGTGTATCATCTGCAAACAATAATTTGACTCATTTTCCTATTTTTAACCCTTAAGCTCCTTCTTTTGCATTACTTATCTAGTAAGGGCTTATAACCTATAAGTTTAAAAAAGGATGGAGATGGTAGATAATCCTTTCTTAATCTTGGTTTTAATGAGATTATTTCAAGTTTTACCAAATAGTGATGATGTTGGCTATGGGTCTGACCTATATCCTTTATTATACTGAGGTCTATTCCTTCATGTGTTATAATTTAGGACCTTTACCATGATGATATGTTAGATTTGTCAGAGTTCTTAAAAGGGGGAACAAAATACCCATGGTAGGAGTTGTAGAGACTAACTACGGAGCAGAGACTAAAGGAAGGACAATTCAGAGACTGCTCCACCTGGGAATCCTTCCCATATTCAGTAATCAAATTACACACTATTGTGGATGCCAGCAAGTGCTGGATGACTGGAGCCTGATATAGCTGTCTTCTGTGAGGCTCTGACAGTGTCTGACTAGTACAGAAGTAGAGGCTCACAGCCATCCATTGGACTGAGTACAGGGTCCTCAATAAAGGAGCTAGAGAAAGGACCCAAGGAGCTGAAGGGCTTGCAGCCCCTTAGGAGGAACAACGATATGAACTAACTGGTACCCTTAGAGCTCCCAGGGACTAAAACACCAACCAAAGAGTACACATGGTGGGACTAATGGCTCCAGCAGCATATGTATAGCAGAGGATGGCCAAGTCGGTCATCAGTGGGAGGAGAGGCCCTTGGCCCTGTGAAGGTTCTATGCTCCAGTGTAGGGGAATGCCAGGGCCAGTAAGCAGGAGGGGGTGGTGTGGTAAGCAGGGGGAGGGGGGAAGGAACAAGGTTTAGTTTTTGGTTTTTTTTTTTTATTTTATTTAATTGATTTTTTTTTTTTTTGGGAGGGGAACCTGAGAAAGGAGAAATGGTAAATAAAGAAAACATCAAATAAAAAAAAGAAAGAAATGAAAAAAAAAGATACATTACTCTACAGGTATAATAATAGGTCATTAGGAGTTGTTTTAACACACTGTATCTATTTACCTAAATAATATGAATAGGTTTTCTCCTAGTTCCCATAACCTGTCAAGTCATAGGTCTTGGCCCAACAATAAGGCCAATAATGGGGTTTATCTCATGACATGATTTTCAAGTCTAAACAGAAAATAGTTGGTCACGCTCACCACGTTCCTGCCACAGCTGTACCAGTGATCATGTCTTTCCGGGATAGTTGTCATTGCTAATTTGTTTATTGTTGCTTGTTTGAGACAAAGTCTCACTCTCTAGTCGTGGTTAACCTCCTTAAGGTTCACTATTTACCCAGTCTTGCACCTTTTATTCTTCAAAATAAATCAAAGTGTGTTGAGAACTAAATTAACAAACATGTAGTGATAGATGACCATTTTCCACAGTTAATAATAAAGTTTAATGTTTCTGGTGCTCTTACGTTAGCTTTAATTTATTTTTTGCATTATACTACAATACATTTCTAGAAGCCTTAGACATATTGCTTATTTAGGTTTAAATAATTGTGTTTGAAATATAACCTTCAAATGTACATTACCATGAGTCCATGATGGTCTAAAAGAAATATTTCACCCACTAAATAGAATATCTCCTTTTTCAATATTTTGAGAAAGTTCTTACTGCATGCTTTTAATTCAAGATCCTTCTGTCTTACTGAAACCCTTCAAGTAAATAAGTATCTCTTTTACATCATTAAAATTTAATAGAAAATTAATAGAGCTGTGAAAGAGTTAGTCTTACTTCATAGGAAGCAGACAGAATGGCTCTAATAGTTTATGTGACCTTGGGACACTTGAACAAAGAGGATCCATCACTCCTTCTGAAGAGTGGATGTTTGAACCAAAGATATTTAAATTATTTACTCTACCTTGAGTACATTCAGGCATTCCCAGCAAGTGCTGCATTTATGGACTAGGGACTGCAATTCCTGACCTCAAATATTCAAAGATTATTTAATGAAGAAAATTATTGTAATTCATTTAGATAATAATAGCCTCAGTCACCTGGCCCTCAAGGGAAGGCAACCCTCAAAGCCACAGGGAGTAAGGCTGAAATAGCAAGCTTGGTGACTTTAAGATACAGGACTGCTGTTACTGGGTTTTTCCTCCCTACGCATTACCAGGCTGATGTTAGAGTTATGGTGGCCTCAGACTGGGCAAATTTAATTTGAGCTACATTGGTTTTTTTTTTTTTTATTGCTGTGTAAAAATAACTCCAAAATTCATAAACTTATCACTAAGTAATTATAACCAAACTTAAGGGACTTTCTAAACAAACAAAAGCTTTGGAAGTAGAAGACAGAACAGTTGGAAAGAAGAGGACGATCAATGTGAGAGGGGCAAGAGGGAATGATGGGAGTAAATATGTTCAACACGGATAATATGTGTGTGTTATATTATGTATTTATATATATATATATATGTGTGTGTGTGTTATATTATGTGTTCAGTACATAATATTATGTACACACACACTTATATGTTATATATATGTAGCCAAAAGTATAGAAACAATAAGTGTTTATAACCTTATATAACTTTTAAACCTGAGAATTCAAGAAGAGCTTATCTGGGGTGTTCAAGTTTAGTGATTTGCACAAGTCAAGATGCAAGCAAGAGCTGGAGTAATCTGAGTGCTTGACTGAAGCCAAGCAGTTACTTTCTAGAACATGGCAACCGCTTCATGTAGTTGCAAAAGACCTGCAAACTTGACTTCTAGCCTGCTTGAGGACTTTCAGGACCCAGTGGTGGTGCTTCCCTGAGCAGGAGTGACATATGAAGAGACAAAGCAGAGGTTAAAGGTGACTTTTATGGCCGAGCTTCAGGAGCCATGACTATCATCCCTTGAACACAGCATTGTTTAAATAGGTCACTCTTTTCAGGTTGAGAATGAAGCACATGAGTGCTCAGATTCAAGGAGGAGAGGGCATGGGGGCCATCTGAGGAGATGACGACTATAGGGTGTAATAATTCCTGTAGACTGTCAATGAAATTGGCCTTGATGAATTAAATTTTGTGTGTTTCTATGTGGTCCTTCAAGGCTTCCAAATCCCACTGCTCTCACCTTTGCCCTCTCGTTTTCACATCTCTGCCTGATGCCTTTTCTATTCCCAATTCATATCCTTATTTGGTACTAATTTCATTGCTTTTTGCTGCATTTAAGATTAAAAGCATTCAGTAATAAACATTATTTTTAACTCTTTTATCCAACATATATATTTTAGTTCATGCCTAACATGCAAATATTGTTATATCCATGAGCAAAGAAGTCAGAGCTTAACTCCTGTCATTTTCTTTCAAGAGCAACAGAGTGTCCTCTGAATTTCCCTAACCATTTTAGAAAGACAGCAATCATTGTTGATATGCTTAGTGTCTTAATCTAGTATTTGAAATATTTTGACCTTTATATTTGTGATTAGATTTAAAATATCTTTCTATGGGAATATTTTTGTTTTATTTTGTTTTTAATCCCTTTCATTTAATTTTTAAAGCTTTCATATTAAAATTCTTTGGGCCAATAAATCTTTCTTTAATATTGTAGTGGTCAGCCATGAAGAGGTAAGTGGAAAGTAATGATACCATCTAGTTGATGATCCAAATGATTGATTGAACCCAATCATTTAACACTTTTATAAAGTCAATATCAGGGAAAGAAACGGTATTCTTATTATGGTAAACTGTATTTGTACCGTCAGCATTCAGTGATTTATTACAAACCTGTGGCTAGGATTAGGATATTATAAATGGGGAAAAATGGAAGGCTCATTAATTTTTTATACCCACAGGTGGAAGACATGCAGTGGGCTAATAGAGAGCACACGCACCCAGCATCTGTCTGCAGCCTGCCGTGCAAGCCTGGGGAGAGGAAGAAAACTGTGAAAGGGGTCCCTTGCTGCTGGCACTGTGAACGCTGCGAGGGTTATAACTACCAGGTAGATGAATTGTCCTGTGAACTCTGCCCTTTGGATCAGAGACCAAACATCAACCGCACAGGCTGCCAGAGGATCCCCATCATCAAGTTGGAGTGGCATTCACCCTGGGCCGTGGTACCTGTGTTCATAGCAATACTGGGAATCATTGCAACCACCTTTGTGATTATGACCTTTGTCCGCTATAATGACACACCTATCGTGAGAGCTTCTGGGAGGGAACTTAGTTATGTGCTTCTTACGGGGATTTTTCTCTGTTACTCGATCACCTTTTTGATGATTGCGGCACCTGACACAATCATCTGCTCCTTCCGACGGATCTTCCTGGGACTTGGTATGTGTTTCAGCTATGCAGCACTTTTGACCAAAACAAACCGAATCCACCGAATATTTGAGCAAGGGAAGAAGTCTGTCACAGCACCTAAGTTTATCAGCCCGGCATCTCAGCTCGTGATCACCTTCAGCCTCATCTCTGTACAGCTCCTTGGAGTGTTTGTGTGGTTTGTTGTGGATCCACCCCACACCATCATTGACTATGGAGAACAGCGAACACTGGATCCCGAGAATGCCAGGGGAGTGCTCAAGTGTGACATTTCCGATCTGTCACTCATTTGTTCACTGGGATACAGTATCCTCCTGATGGTCACTTGTACTGTTTATGCCATTAAAACCAGAGGGGTCCCAGAGACGTTCAATGAAGCCAAACCTATTGGATTTACCATGTACACCACGTGCATCATTTGGTTAGCTTTCATCCCCATCTTTTTTGGTACAGCCCAATCAGCAGAAAAGGTAAGCAGCAGGAAAACCATTTGACATCTTTTCCCTGGATTTATTTCAATTTAATTTATTTGAGAATTATTTTAACTACTAATAATTCATTTATAATTTTTCAAGATACTTCAGTATGCATTATCAGCATGTGTCTGTGTATCACATTGAGTGTATATGGCCTAGGAATGATTCCCTTCCCCCAACCACCAGTAACACAATTGCATGCTCTTTGGCAAGGTTGAAGATTGACAGACTTCACATCATTTTCCGGGTCTCTTTCACCAGCCCTGCTATCTACAATGTCGCTGTTGTTTTCCAAATGTTAATTAAAAGACAGAGGCAGAAAGGGCAGATGGGCTCACTGGGGTGAGCTCTCCTAGAGAGATCCCACTGCAAAGCAAATGACATCTTTTCTGGTCTGTGGAAACTCTGGGAAAAAGCCGTCGTTGGCAATTATGATTTCAAACATAGACGCAGAATTTATAGTACTACCGCTAAAACCTAAAGACACTGAAATGTGTTAACACACTCAAAACCACTTACCACATCTTCCCAGGTCCAATTCTTATTAATTTTACATTTACAAATGATTGTGATGGATAATTAAGATAGCAAAAAAGGTTGTTTATATTTGTAGGTGAAGATCGATGGACCCCGTTGAAGTAATTGCCTTTGTCATTAATATTCAGTTCACACTTTCTTACATAAAATGCAGATAGTAAAGGAAGTCTTCATATGAGATGCGGTATTTGCTGATGTAGATACATTCAGTTCCACACAGGAGGAAGCTAAGAACTAAGGATAACTCAGTTCCCAGGTTGGGAGGTTGGGATGGAAGAGCTTTTAGCAAACAAGGATCACCTTATATTTCTATAAGGATAATCCTTCAGCCTTAATGTGTATGTAAGACAGATCCTTCATTAGAAAAGCATCAGCTATCATGGGAAATTATATTCCTGAGGCTATAGAGATCTAGGAGAGATTCTGAATTAACTTAAAATCTCAACAGAGTTCCATTGGAGTGTCGTCCATGTGGGACAGTGAGTGAGATTATTGGGTTGATCCCCAAGTCACCACTGGATCAATGTGGTCTTCAGCAATGTTTGGAAGGGAAAAAAAAAGAACTTTAGGGAATTCTGATGATTAGCATGAACTTGTCATGGATTGGTGAGCCCCAGAACTATCCTGATGTTCTGGCTTTGTGGAAGCCACAGACATTTGATGTGGGACCAAGCAAGAAGAGGGGAGTTAAAAGTAAGACAATTACAGGTAGACTCTTAGTAACGAAAGGATGTATTTCAGCATAGAAAGATAGAAGTATATTAGAATTAAACTTACACCTGGGGAAAGAATGTATGAACTGGAAAATAACTATACCAAAGTCCAGTGTTTAATTTGATTTGATGGTTTAGGCTGGAAAATAATATATCTTCAGGATTTGAAAGTGGCCAAATATATACATAACTAGGAACAACTATGTAAGCAGTTGTTATATTCATTTGGTGTTGAAACATTTTCTTGTCTATTGTATTACCAACAGAAGGCTATCACAATAATGTCTTCTCTTCTTCTGGTGAACAATAAGTACCTGAAACAGAGGACATCTTCTGTCCAGTCTAACTTGATATTCTTCCTCTTCTCTTACATTTTTCAAACAGTAGAATTGTTATTGGGAAATGTATGTATTTATTTATTATTTATTTATTTAGAGAATTCAGTACTTCAATCTTAAAATAAATAAAATCATCATCCTGTATCAAGGTGCTTAACAACATCACAGTACTTCAAATTTGAGTTCTTAGTGGGACTTTAAAGTTATTAAAGTGTTCTCTCCCAGAGAGAAGCTCATGATTTTCTACCATAACTGAGGAGCTATTGTCAGTTGACAGCTGCTAGGGAAGGAGAAGTCATTCTTCTTTGGGGATGTGGTACAGCAAGAGCTATTGGATCATAGGCTGCCCATGCTCCAGTGGGAAACTCCCACATCCATTTACATATTGGCAGCATGAAATGAGTTAGTGTTGTTTGTTTGTTTGTTTAAAAATAAAAGGATACAAATTGGGAAAGACATTTTTCTTGGGTAAGAGACCTAGGGAAGAACAGGAGGGAAAAGGACATCACAGATATTACATATTTCATCATATACATACATAACATTCCTAAAGGATAAGTTTCAGAAATGAAATATTTTCTTCCTGAACAGTAAGGCTCAATGTTTGTAACCATCTCCTAAAGAACAGCAATAGATAAAGATTTGAAGGTGGAATGAAGATAGAAATACCAGGGAATAGAGGCTGCCTGCTGTGGTGCTGAGCCTGTGAGAGGTGTATATCTATTTTAAAATCTCAAGTTATATTTGCTTTTATGAGTGTGGACATATCCATGCCTTTAGAGACATGGTTGAATGTGGTTAGCCAATTTCTGTTTTTCTTTCTTAGCTTTATGGAATAAAAGTGTATTTTAATAAGAAATTGTAAAACAAATACAAAATATGCTAACTGGAATTTATTTTATATTTATGATGTGATTAAATGTGAGACAGTCTGAAGAACTCAATAATAAGTAATAACTGTTGGGATTTTCAAAATGTTATAGAGATGTATCATTTAGTCTCTGGGTTGTAGAATTTAGACTGTCACTGCAGCAAGAGCTATTGGATCATAAATAGTCTTTGCCACTGAGGTACTTTATATAATAGAATTATGTGCTATCCTAAAAGTTACCTTAAAATTTACTGTCTGCTTTGCTTTCAAAGTATCTTTTGTTATTCATGATAATAGATAAAATGCTTGAGAGTGTTTTAACATTATTAAAGCTATTGGCATGAATATTAAAAATGAACTAAACATTTCTGTCTCTAAAATAAGTCTTTAAACAAGTTTATTGACTTGGCAGGAGGAAGAGCTGATCACTCCTTCATTTTCATTTATAATGCTCACCCAATTAGCGCAGGTTATCAACTTGAAGCATTTACAACAGCCAGGCAACACACACATCCATTAATTCAGCGGCTCCTTATTGAGAATCAAGCCTGGCATTGTGCTAATTATTGAACCCATGTCAGTCTGCCTCTCCCCGAGTCCTTGTAAGGATCAGTTTGGCTTTCAGCCCATGTGTTCTTGATGCCTGCCAGGCCAGCAAGATGCCAGACTCAAGGGCAAGGAAGATGGTGAGGGGTCATATTTGAGATGAGAAAGCAGATAGCTATGCATCCTATATCTATGCATTTAGTAACACCGAATTTGTAACCGAGAAAACAGCAGGAGGAATGTGTATATCATCATACTGTCTGAGAAGAGTGCCTGTGGCAGGAAAATTGTTGAACCATGCAACTCCCTCTGAAGTTACAAGAAGTAAAAAACAAAAGTACAGATAGGTGAGTGATCTGCATAGATGTTTCTCAATCATTTTTATAAAACCATGTTCTTACTTATACAAAGAGCATTTGGAGGAGAACCATAAAGACTGAGAACTCTTTGAAATGCATCATGCCTGCTTTCAGTGCCAAACACTATTTAACTTGTCCGTCTGATTTTCCTTTACATTTGTAATTATATTTCCTTTACATTTGCTCATAACTTCTGAATTCTGCTAAACACTGGACAAACTTTTCTTTCCCTTTCCTATGGAGAGTCAGTGTAAAGAAAATATAGATTTACTGATATAATACCATTTACTGTGGTTATACCATAGGTATAAACAAAGTCACATATTTGTTCCAAAAAGATAAAACCATATTTAAAATCATTAACTTTTAGTCAGGGAAAAAAAATCAATTGTTAGTGCTAGTTTGAGGCTGATAGGGTGGCAGAAGTATATTTCCTCATTGGGTTTATAAATTTCAGATACCAGATAATGAGTATGACACTGCCAGAAATCAAGGAGTACAGTGTTTTAACTACAGTATTAGATGGAAAAACAAAAAAGAAAGCATCGTTAGAATAAAAAAAAAATAAGGCTGAAAGTTAATATCTTAGTTAAGGTTTCTATTGCTTCTGATGAAACGCTATGGCCAAAAGCAAGTTGGGGAGGAAAGGGTTAATTCAGCTTACACTTCCATATTGCTGGTAATCATCAGAGGAATTCAAGACAGGAACTCAAACAAAGCAAGAACCCGAAGGGAGGAACTGATGTAGGAAGGTACTGCCTACTGGTTTTCTCCCCATGACTTGTTCAACCTCCTTTCTTACAGAACCCAGGACCACCAGGTCAAGGATGGCACCACCCGTAATAGGTTTGGCCCTCTGCTCTCATCAGTAATAGAATTAAGAAAATGTCCTACAGAACTGCCTGCAGCCCAATGTTATGGAGGCATTTTCTTAATTGAGGCTTCTTCCTCTCAGATGACTTTAGCTGATGTTGAGTTGACACAAAAATATCTAGCACTGTTAGTAAAACAAACAAGTGAACAATCACCCACAACTGCCAAACAAAATGCCCTAAAAGTCAAATTAGTGCATCTGAATCAGCTTTTCTACCCTTGCCATGCACAGCATCTACCTCATAACTTAAGTTAAAGACCTAGCATCATAAAGACTGCCATCTAGTAACTCAATTTTTGTTTTCTTTTCCTATCTGTAAATGCTGTCCTATCTAAGCTTGTAGACTGTACAGTCTATCTTTCAGATATATATCTGAATACATACATTCCAAGATAGAGTTCTTCATATATTATATTCTCAATAAGTGGCTGTTAAGTGAGTGGATATTGTATCTTATACAATAATGAAAATATAATAATATTAATACTTGCTTAGGATTTATTAGTTATTGAGTAATTCGAGTCATTTATATATCTCTTCCTATGATCATCATTACACCTTTTGTTAGATTTTTTTGCTACTCAAATGATTGGCCACATATATTTCTCAAAAGGATTTGTTACTTCCTAGAGGGTGCCATGCAGGAGAAAGTGCAATGGGTAAGGTTCCTGGAGATGGCCCACTATTTTGCATGACCTCAGTGGGTGAACCTTGGAAAGGCATGTCCCCAGAGACTTTGTCCCAGGATTGCTTTTTGCTGATGATATGCCTTCTCATGTTTGTCATAGATGTATTCCTCATATATCTGACGTGGAGTGATTGTCAAAAAAAAAGACTCTGATTGATTCCTGGGTATTTGCCTATTGGGCAAATTTCCAACAGATCAACATTAAGATGAACTTTCCTAAAATAATGCTGCTTAGATGAATTAATGATTTTATAGAATTCTTTATTTGATTCAAATAATTTTAGGAAGTTAGAATAATTGATAAAAAGTTTAAAGGGATAGGTTTAGTTGTTTGAACAGACATATATAATAAAGTTAGAATCAAAAATACAATCTACCCCCTCGTCATAGAATAGAAAGTAAAGGCTGAAGGAAAGGAAACACAATGAGCTTTCATATATCACAAACATGTAGATTGCACTAGGAAGAGAAATAGGCTTGCAACAGATTTATGACCAAGGAAAAACATTCATTCTAGGACAGGTCCAAGGATGAGGCCACAGGTGTGCACCATGATAAAACAAGGCCATGGACATATAAAACTATTGCTCTGAGCTTACAATGAGCTTAGAGAGTGAAACACAGATAAAGCAACAGCTTTGAACTCATTATCAGCAATCCTGCTGTCACTCCCTCTTGTGTAACATTTTTTTCTCTAAGGTAAATTTTTATTACCTAGAGAACTTTGTCTTAGGGGATATAAATGGGCTGAAGGAAAAAATAAAATTATTAGAGCCTGCTTGTTAGAGCTTTACTCTATCCATATCAAATATATATCTATATACATATATATCTCCGTCTGTATCTATGTATATAATATATGTGTATGTATGTGTGAAATTGTTGGAAATTGCTTCTTGAAACTTCCTTATTAGAACCTGCTTTACTTCATTTCCTAAGTTAATGTGTGTGATTGTAGGAATTTCCTTTTTTCCCTTGTTTTATTCTTCCCTGCCCCAAAGAGTTAAAAGCATTCAGAGTGACTTGTCAGTCAGAGAGTACCAGACATAGATGAGTAAGTTTTGCTTCTGTTAGCACTACCTGCCCCGACCTGTACCTGCCTGCATTCAGCAAGGACTCAGGGCAGGGGAGAGAGACTGACGGGAAAAAGAGACATGAAGAATGAGAGCAATACAGTTGTCTGATCAAGCTCTGAAAACTTTACTTCAGGGATGGTAATGTAAGCGTAAACAAGAGGAAGCATCAAGGAGTGGAGAAGAGTCCCGGGTGGCAATCTTCAGTCTCTGGAACCAGGGGTCACTGTGTTCTCCACACCCACAAATATTCTTACTGTTAAGACTACACATGTTCTCTCGGGGCTGTATGTGTAAGCTAGTAATTTTCCACAAGGACATGGTTAAGGCCATGGCTCCCAGCAACTACCAATGCTGACCCTGAAAATCACCTGCAGTTCTTAGCGAGGTGGTATAGGGTAGGGGCAGCAGCTGGTGTTAGCACTGACCCCAATTGCCAATACCACACCTTGCTACCTTCCTCTGTTTATCCTGGATGTCAAAGAAGCTGCCCTTCCACAAATTTCATTTACACGTAAAATAAGGCTATTAAATATTTAAACCAAAAGATTAGAAAGAAATGATAGTAGTTGTACTTCTTCCTGTGTAAAATTCACAAGCAAAGGAGAAGCACTATAGAGAGGCTACTTTAGGGCACTTTGCCTCTTCCTTCTGTTTTCCATATGTCTGTCTCCCTGTGTAGAGTAAGAAGAGTGTGAGGGTAAGAAAATACATAGCTACAGTGACTATAAGGACATGCACAAGCTGGAAAATCAATGCCACAAGTTAATTTCTGGATATGCCAAGTGAGCCGAGAATAGATAAGCAAGAGCTTATACCCCCCCCCATACTGATAATAGGAGTAACATCCAAAAATATTACAAAGTAAATTGTACAAAACAGTCACATTCTATCTTTGCTCAAACTAAATCTTAACCCAGAGTCCATTTAAGTTTACATATTCTGGGGAAGGATAGGGTGATGGTTTATTTTTTTTTAAAAAAAAGTTTTTGTTTCATTACTTTTTAAACTAATACATATCCTAATACCGCATTCTAGTTTTTTAGAGTTCTACAATTGTGAGTCAGGAAAAGCACTTAGCACACAGTAACCAGTGCGGCAGTGCTAGGCATCAGTATCATTAA
>JADRCD010236589.1:0-12068 GCA_019843815.1 Montemys delectorum | reverse complement strand
TCAGGACCTCTGGAAGAGCCATCAGTGCTCTTAACTGCTGAGCCATCTCTCCAGCCCCAATCTCAATTTCTTTAGCCATTTATCCATAAACCAAAAGTGTTTTGTGAAACATATTCTTCTGAGTATAGTTATGTAAATACATCAGTGAAAGAGGGATAGGAGAGAGACATTAATCTGTATCAGGAAGAAGGAGATGTTCCTGAGCCAATGTGTAACTGGCTTCAAATATTTAGCAGAAAATTGTGGAGGAAAGCTCAGTGTTCTAAGAAAGCGGTTGCCAAAATATTTATGCTGCAGTTGGAAATGTGGACGGTTTTAAGTGTTGTTGTGAGAGAGATCTCTCTGATTAGCAATAAAATACCTGCTCTATAGAATAGTCCACATAAGGAAAGAGCTTACAGAATCTGGATTACCTGTGTCTGCAAAGCCTGGATGTCAATGAAAAAAGCTGCAGGATAGACATCTCTGACCAGAGGTCCTTAGAGCTACATGTGCCCTTTAGAGGGAAGAGAGTGGGTGGACATAATGAACACTGTATGTTCTGCATGTCTGCACCTGTATGTTGATCTCTCTTACTGATAAACTGTAATGCAGTTTGATTGCTAGTTTGGTTTTCTTTTTCTTTTTCTTTTTCTTTTTCTTTTTCTTTTTCTTTTTCTTTTTCTTGAGACAGGGTTTCTCTACATAGCCCTGGCTTTCCTGGAACTCACTCTGTAGACCAGGCTGGCCTCGAACTCAGACATCTGCCTGCCTCTGCCTTCCAAGTGCTGGAATTAAAGGCGTGTGCCACCACGGCCCAGTGTGAGTGTGTTTTCCTTGCCACCTATACTCATTTGAATTGGTTCCCTTTGGAGAATTCAGTGATATCTCACATAGCACTATTTCAGATAGTGTGGTAGTCTCTTTCCTAGATGATATCAATTATACCAAGATGTATTAATTTATTCTAGAAGAGGAGAAGCAAATGACAGCAGAAAACTAAAAGAAACTCTTTATTTGATCTTTCTTTTCCAGATAAATAAAATGATATGCATGTGAACATTTAGAAGAGAAAAAAATGAATTTCTTGGAAACACATAGGCATGCCTAAGAAGGAGCTTGATTCTGTCTTGTCTTGAGGTTTTTTTTGTTTGATTGTTTATGATTGTATGGATATTATAGCTACAGAAAAATATAACTTTACATTACATGTTTAGTGTAATTGTCCTGGAGAATTTTTTTTTATCTTATTTGACATCACGAAGGGATATTTGTTCAACAAACATGTTTAGGTTCCGTAGAGTCATTTTTGGGACTTTATGGGAAACTATGGTACTAGATCTATTTATTATAAACATTTGGTTTTTATAGGTTGTGGTACTTCCTCGGACTTTTCTTTTAAGCTAAACAGTGCGCAGTTTACAATGTCCAAATTACAGTGTCTTCATGAGCTAGACTATTACAGACTTACCTGGGAAGGTCAAAATCACAGTTATTGATAAGAGCCAAAGTTCTATGATGCTAGATTTAATTAATATTATGTTTTCAGAATAAATAGATTGTGGCTTTCTTTCAGAATATCTAGAAATTTGTCATTTTAAAAGATGTATTTTTATCTCTATTGATAAAGTGTTAATGATACCTAAACCTTTAATATTAGGGAATGTAGTAATGTGTTTACTTTTGTAAATTCAAGTTGACTTTTCCATGGCTCAGAAGAGACTTGTGTTTTATGAAAGCATACACAATCCCAGAAAGAGCAGATGACAAGCAAATAGTTCCTTTGGGATAAAACCATAATACAATTTTATGTAGTGAAATTAAAAATATATGCAAATAGTGTATCATATAGATTAATATCACTCACCTTTAAATTGTGAAAAATATTTAATCAAGTGTTAATATAAATTCCACCTATGTAAAATATCTGTAAATCAAATATGTGCAAATATTTAAATGAATGAATGAAAACAAAAACTCAACATTCTTCTCCTTCTGCACCTTATATAAACCAAGACTGCTTACCATCAAGGAAGTCATACAGTATTTCCCACTGAAAAATCAGCCAACAACCTGAAGATGCTATGGTTACACTCAGGTAAATATTCAAAGGGATTCATTTTAGAATAGTGACCCCTAAATTCTGCTTTCTATTCCAACCTCAGTGTAAGGAGTGAGAATATTCAAATTATATGCTTTTGAAGAGTAAAGCATTTTTGGCAGATGTGATCTTCTGTGGGTAAAGGGCAGAGAAAGAGAAGGATGTGTAGTACTTTTATATCAGACATAGATGGAGTGTGGTATGGAAAGCATAACTACTCTAGAGCTGACACATTTTGCAATGATGTACTGGCTAGTTTGTGTGTGTCAACTTGACACAGGCTGCAGTTATCACAGAGAAGGGAATTTCAGTTGGGGAAGTGCCTCCATGAGATCCAGCTGTGGGGCATTTTCTCAATTAGTGATCAAGGGGGTAGGGCCCCTTGTGGGTGGTGCTGTCTCTGGGCTGGAAGTCTTGGGTTTATAAGAGAGCAGGCTGAGCAAGCCAGTAAGGAACATCCCTCCATGGCCTCTGCATCAGCTCCTGCTTCCTGACTTGCTTGAGTTCCAGTCCTGACTTCCTTGTGATAAACAGCAATGTGAAAGTAAGCCAAATAAACCCTTTCCTCCCCAACTTGCTTCTTGGTCATGATGTTTGTGCAGGAATAAAAACCCTGACTAAGACAAATGGCTAGAATGTATTCCTCCTGTTATAAGTACCCAGTTCTTGCTTGATAATGCCCTTACCTTTCAAAAATATGTCAGTTAGTGTCTTAGAGTTTTACTGCTGTAAACAGAGACCATGACCAAGGCAACTCTTATAAGGATGGCATTTAATTGGGACTGGCTTACAGGTTCAGAGGTTCAGTCCATTATCATCAAGGCAGGAGCATGGCAGCATCCAGGCAGATGTGGAGATGGAGGAGCTGAGCATTCCACCTCTTGTTCTGAAGGGAGATAGTGAAAGACTGACTTCCAGGAAGTTAGGATGAGGTTCTCAAAGCCCACGCCCACAGTAATCACCTACTACAACAAGGCTACACCTCCTAATAGTGCCACTCCCTGGGGCTAGCATATATAAACCATCATAGCCAGGAAAAAGAGTCAAGTCACAGGTCCATATCCATACATCCTGAGCAAGAAAAAGACTTCTATTGGTAATCTTTCTCAATTAGCCTGGCCTGGCAATCATAATTATACATCAATAGTCATGGCTTATTGAGATTGAAGAAAACCAATAGTACAATTATGCAGGACTGCAACACAGATCAAAAAGAATGACTAATTCCAAAAGGGAAAATTCACGGAAGTAGTTTAGAATATATTTGAATTTTAACATTCAGAATTCTCAGACAGGATAGTGGATATTTACCCAGATGTCTCGCTACAGGATACCTAAAGTAGAACAAGAAAAATCCTAGACATGGGAAACTGAAACAAATGTGTAGGAGAAAGAGTCATGTTCCTCTTCTTAACAAATGTCTGGGATTCCACAAATCCCAAGCCAAGCTAAAATGGCAGAATTTTGATAATTATGCTTACATTTCTCTGCAAATCTAATTATGCTTTTTGAATGAGTCTCAAGTAAATACTATTGAGCAGCTATTAAAAGCAATCACTGTTGATCATGTCCTTACATTATTAGAAGGAACCTGGAGACAAAACATAGAATAGAAATTTATTTACTTGAATGAAGCTAAACTTCATTAATGCAGTATTCCATATACTGTTGTATAACTTAAAAGTTGAAGTAGTCTTACTGTGTGTGTTGGTGCACGCCTTTAGTCCCAGCACTTAAGAAACAGAGTCAGGCAGATCTCAAAGAGCTCCAAGACAGCCTGGATTATATAGGCCAGCCAGAGCTACATAGTAAGAGCTTGCTAAAAAAAAACAAAAAAAACAAAAAAAACAAAAACAAAAAAACAAAAACAAAAAACTACACACACACACACACACACACACACACACACACACACACACAAAGAATGAGAATAAGAAATGTGTAAGGGAAATAGAAGGAGCAGTGTATGTCAGTTCCTATCACCCACCTTATCCATTAATAGCTAATAGATAGCATCAGGGACATAATTGTACTATCTATAAAAACAAAATGAAAAATGGAAGATTATTCAAGATTATCAGTTTCATAGAGTGATGAAAGATGGGTAATGGAATGTTTTCATTTGTTTGATTAATTTGATTGCTTAACCCATGTGCTACAACACTAATTGGATGCAATAGGAACTAAATGAATATTTAAATAATCTTTTGTAAAGCAACATGAAGATGCACTCTCACACTAGGATACTTTAATGTTTACTATGCTTTACGAATCTTATAGATACACATATACACAAAGGATTTTGAATTATGTTAGCCGACAACTGGTGACTGCACTCCACCACAAATAATTGTTAAATATTTTGCACGTGCATGTACCTTTGCTCTGTTGCTTGGTTTTAATAAAATGAAGAAATGATTAAGAATCTGTTATTAGGGTGTCTTAGCATCAAGACTTGATGAACTTGAAGCAGGAAGGTATCTTATACAATGTAGAGTCAATTTTAGAAATTGTGAGGCCAGAGATGGTAGAAGGAAGTAAGTAGTATGTCCTTTAGAGAAATAGCGAAGCAAGTTGCATGAAAAAAGGCAAACTTAAAGCACATGTGGGGATGTGGTGAGAACAATAGATGGACATTGCCTCCTGGATGGTGGCAATACTAGATTTAAATATTCAGGAAAGGAAAGGGCAGATATTGCTTGCAAAACCTGTAAGTGAGAAACTCTACTCAATTTGAAATAGTCACAAGAGGGCTGGATGATGATATGGTCCTATTTACTCTGCTAATAGTACACCATTTACTTTTAAAAGGTATTTCCCAGTGTGGGCAATAGGTTACACGATTACTTGTAAGGTGAGGGTAGCCAGTAATTCAGAGCCATACCATGGAAACAATTCTGCGAAGTTTGTATGTTATTTACTAGGGGTTTGAGTATATATAAATCACTCAGAGCATGGAGATAGTCTCACTACAAGTATGTTAAGATTTCTCCAACCTTGATGAATTGTATGAATTGTAACACACAAGGATAAGAAAAAGTAAAATATATTTATTGAAGAAGTGCAGGCAAGATATGTTTGGACATATTTCTGATTGAATTGGGCACAGAAGAACTAAACAGGGTCTGGTTCTTTCAGTGTACAGGCTGTTCAACTACATTTGACAGCAAAGCTTATCTGGGGCAGAAGCAAGCTTATATCTAGTTCTGCTTCAGAAGGAGCCGAGGTTTCCTTTTGGTCTTGGCTAAGATAAGGAAAACAATTCGTTTTGCAGGGAGATAGAACCCAAAGCCTCACTTATAGTAGGCAAATGCTATTTTTGAACTACATCTCAAGCCCTTTAAATTTTTTTCTTATTATTATACTAGGAAGCAGTTCTTTTCAATGTCTGACTGCTGCATCTAGCCAAGAATGGAGAGGCGTATTTGAGGCTATAACATGGAAACAGGGTAAAAACCAGCTTTCATGAATAAAAGCCAAGATACACTTCATGAAGAATACCATTTGCATTGTGATTTTGAATAAACAAAACTATGAAATAATGAAATAAATGTTAAACTATCTTTAAGTTTACTTATTGTTGGTGTTGGGGGTCATGTTGAGGTCAGAAGACAGCTGGTGTGAATTGGTTCTCTCCTTCCACCATGAAGGTTTCAGGGATTAAACTTAGGTCTATAGACTTGATAGCAAGTGCTCTTACATACCAAGCCATCTTGCTTGTCCTTGAAAAAAATCTTAACAGTTGAAATGTGGGGCCTGTGTAGGTTCAAGCCAGACTTTACCCCAGTGCTGAGAGGAAGAATGGGACAGGAGTTCACATTTGTAACCAAGAATCTACCTCGAAAAGGCAATAGATCACAAAGGAAAACTTAGTTTTCTCCTACGGAATCTCACTGTGTAACAAACCACTCTCATAAGTAGATGGCTAATACAAAATTAACTCAGTGGTATTTTTATAGATTTTGTTTTCCTCATATCACTTTACTTTCTTATCTCTTATAGGTTCTTTGCTTGTATATTGAGGTTGTAATTTTTTCGTTTTGTTTTGTTTTTAATATGGGTTTGGTGTGTGCATGCGTGTGTGTGCGTGTGTGCATGTGTGTGTGTGTTTGTGTATGTTTCTTGTTCTTTTTCTTTTGACACTGGTCATTTGTTACTTTTATTTCTGTTTATTTCTAAAGAGAAAAATAATGAAGCCATGGAGTTGGATGACTGGGTATGTTGGGATAATGTGGAAGGAGATGGAGAGGGGAAATTGTGATTATGATATGTTCTATGAAAAAAACCTTTATTTACAATAAAAGCAGTCAAATTATTTCTTAATGATAAATCAAATGTAAATAGATACTACTGTTTTATTAAAGACTTGAATATTAAATGACGTTGGGCAAATTTTAGGGTCATCTTGACTTTCTCTATTTGCCCTTGCCAAATTTAGACAATTTCTGTTTTTCTTTCCCGTGTTTTTATTTTTATATAATTTTGCCATCTTATATATAAGTCTAGCTTTCTTATTATCTTTTTAAAATTAATTTTTAAGAGTCACATAAATGATTCCTTAATGTAATATGAAAGAATTTGCCTTTTGGCAGAATTCTAAATTCTGTGAACAGATTAGTTCTAAACCAATACGTAAAATCAATCAATTATAGGTTTGCATTTTTATTGGCTTTAAATAAATTAGGTTATGTCATTTTTATTTAATTAAAATATAATTACTTCTTTAATCCTCCCCCAAAGCCTACCATGCCCTCCCTATTTCTTTGAATTCATGGCCTCTTATTCTTTAACTACTATGTGTGTGTGTGTGTGTCTGTGTGTGTCTGTGTGTGTCTGCATATATATAAGTATATAAATGTAATCTGTTGAGTCTTAGTATTGCCTATGTGAATAGCTAACTGTGGTGGTTTATAAATGCTTGGACCAGGAAGTAGCACTATTAGAAGGTGTGGCCTTGTTGGAGTAAGTGTGTCACTGTGGGCATGGGCTTAAGACCCTCATCCTGGCTGCCTGGAAGCAGTCTTCCACTAGGCCTTCAGATGAAGATGTAGAACTCTTAGCTCTTCCTGCACCATGCCTGCCTAGATGCTACCATGCTCCCACCTTGATGATAATAGACTGAACCTCTAAACCTGTAAGGGAGCTCCAGTTAAATGTTGTCCTTTATAAGACTTGCCTTGGTCATGGTTTCTGCTCACAGCAGTAAAACCCTTACTAAGACACTAACCATTTGGGTTTACATAATCATTTGGGTTGCTCATTTCTGGGGAATACTAATTCTTCCCCTCTCAACAGTTTTTACTTGTCTGTCACTCTTCATCTGTGGGGTGGCACCCAGTGCAGCAATCCAGTCCTTTACTAGTGTTTACCAAACAACTTTATAATTTAAAAATTGCAGTGATTCTCACCACACACTCATATATGCATGTACAATCACGTAGACACATTCTCATACATTCCCCCACACATAGAGCTTCAGTAGATTTCAGACTCTCAAGCAATTTCAACTGTTAGAGTTTTCTCTTGCCAGTTGGTTTTCTCTCTAAAGTTTTCATCTGATTTGAAATGAAAATAGTATTGGAAATTGTAAGCTTGTCTTCAAAACTCTTTTTTTTTTTAAAGATTTATTTTTATTATTACAAATAAGTACATTGTAGTTGTATTCAGACACACCAGGAGGGGGCATCAGATCTCATTGCGGGTGGTTGTGAGCCACCAAGTGGTTGCTGTGATTTGAAATCAGGACCTTCGGAAGAGCAGTCAGTGCTCTTACCCACTGAGCCATCTTACCAGACAATCATCAAAACTCTTAAAGTATTTAATACATCAGTAAGGAAGTTATCACCATAGCTCTGCTCTTTCTTTAAATTAACACTCTCATAGGGTTAAAATGACCAATCAAGTATCTTTCTATTGAGCACTTGGTGATACTGGCTAATTATTGTTAAGAACTGACACTGACAAAGCACAAAGTAAGTACAATTAGAAAAATGTTCTCCAGATAGTGACAAGAGAAGCAGCTATAAGTAGAGGCAGTCAGCACCACATGACTGCAGAGCACATTTCCAAAATGAGCTTTACTACTCGGTTATCTACTTTGCTTATTATTTATCATTTTTATACACAGCACATGCATACATTGGTCTGGCGCCCTGGGTTTTATATCTTCCTCTTGTATAAATTCTGAGAAACCAAGCTGCTTTGGGTCTTCTTGCTTCTTTGTCCTCTTATCTCATCTTCCTTCTGTTTAACTTGCCCCTGATTTTGGCCTCTCTCCCAGTATCCTTCCCTTGAAGTGCTCATCATTAGCATAGCTTCTGCTAGGCAGACTTGCCCAAGCCTGCTGCTCTGTGTTCCTGAGCTCTGTCCTTTCCATGTTCAAAGAAAGGATCTGGAACAAAACAACACTAAAATCTGAAAGCAACACTTCAACCCAAATTGTGAAATTAAGCTATGGAAAACACAAAATCTATTGTATATAAAATAGTCACTACTGAACCAGATTCCTTTTATATGCCCCCAAAGTGATTAAATTCTTTTCATTTAAAGCCATTTCCATTCATCTCTAGGAGACAGAAACCTCAAAGACACTCTAAGTCACTGTAGTGAATTTTGCAGAAACATTATAAATTTTTGCATTTGTATTGGAGGTTGATCTGTGGATAAACTTACTCTGTCCATGAATTTGGGAATTTTTAGCTATGACTTTATATTTCTCCACTGTGTTTAATTTCTGTTTCATAACTTCTTTTCCAGTATGTGCTGTTCAGAGATTTATACTTGGCAGCTTATTTTGACTTCTCTTTTAATCCTGATTTATTTCTGTTAATGAATTATGGAATTGTATTTTTCCCTCAATGTGCACTGCAGTCATATTCTTTCCCTTACGTCCATGGTCAAATCTCCAGCTCATCTCCTTGTTACATTGAGGGCATACATGCCAATCTATGGTAATCTTGGTTTACTATTTGTCTTAGTTTCTTTTCCAGTGCTGTGAAGTGATCATATGACCAAGGCAACTTATACAAGAAAGAGCTTATCAGGGCTTACTATTTCAGAGGGGATGAGTCCATGAGCGTCATGACAGGGGGTTGGATATCATGGTCCGTGAGTGATAGTTTAGAAATTATATCTGATTTATAAACATGAGTTAGAAAAATAGTGAATTGGAAATGGCTTAGGTATTTTAAACCTCACAGCCTAACCCCAATGACACACCTTCTCCGGCAAGACCATACCTCCTAACATTTGAATATATTAACCTATGTGACCCATTCTTCTTCAAACCATCACACTATTTGACAGTGATTCTTTGATTTATTTCATAATGGAATTTTATAATACTAATGCTTTGTCATTTCTTCATAGCTCTTCTCCTTTAACCACATTGTATTTAACACCTTTACCTGTTGAACACACATAGCATTGTTTGAGGCAGATGTGTCCATGAAGTTAAATATGACTTGTAGAGCATCTGGATTAAAATGCTTGACTACAAAATTAGTCACCCACTAGAAATTCTTATTTGTGTTATCGGTCATCCTACAAGTAAAACTACAATTACATAATTCATTAACAGAAATAAGCTAAAATTATTGTCAACTCCATAAGCTGAGGCTTAAAGTTCCTAAATCTTTCTACCCAAGATTACTTTCAATTGAATTGAAATTATTTTTCTAACCTAACCATAAAATCTTTTTCTGCAAACATTACAAATTCTTCACACACGTGTGTTCTCTGTATTTCTACATTATATTTCTAAATTGTGTTTTACTTATCAATCTTTAACAGCTTTGGACTCCATCTTAGAGGTCTGAGGCCAGCCCTGTCAGTAACCAGAGGCTGTTAAGACAATACCACAAGGTCAGGATTTCTAGTAATGCCAGGAACCTGGATAGTCTCATACCTGTGGAAGTGCATATCCCCCATAACAGATGTATCCATTTGCTTTTTTTTTTTTTTTAAATTAGGTATTTTCTTTATTTACATGTACATTTTCCCTTTCCCAGGTTCCCCTCCAAAACAAACAAACAAACAAACAAAAACAAGAACAAACCCCTTTTGCCTCCCCCTTCCCCATGTCTGTCACCCCACCCTCTCCCACTTATTGGCCCTGGCATTCCCCTACACTGGGGCACAAAACCTTCACAAGGCCGAGGTCCTTTACTCCTATTGATGATCGAATTTGCAATCCTCTACTATACACCTGCTGCCAGTACATTCAATCCCACCCTGTATAGTCCTTGATTGGTGGTTGGGTCCCTAGGAGCTCTGAGGCTTTTAAGAGCTGCCTTCCCCTTTTATCTGGGATACACTCAAGACCAACTAAGGAGACTGTCATCAGCTGCAGTAGACATAAAATTCAGCTGACTGAAATCTTGATAGAGTCCAGGTGATCTTTTCCAGTGGTCTTGAACTTTGCAACACAGCTATCTATAGTTATTACTCTGTTAGTAACTCTTCAGGAGGAGACAGTAATCTTAATTCTTTTGTTATTTTCCCCAACTCCCACTCCTTCTAGTCCTGAAATGCCTGCCAAAGTGCTTTGCAAATAGGTTCAGATAAAAGTATTTGTTAAACTGGGTAAAAGGGAAAGTGGTAAATGTATTCAAGCCAAGTCTATGTCAATGTATTTGAAACTGATTTAAAGACAAAAGTAGAGAAAATATTTGCATCAAGAGGCAGAGAATGGAGGTTCTTGTCTTCTTGCTTTGCCTTTGATCATGGAAGTTATCTTCTCTGAATTTTATTTTTTCCATCTCAGATAAAGATGAGGCCATCTCTTCTGAAATTGTAAAATGCTCTTATTGCAGAGAAAATTGACAGTTGCATAAGAAATGGTCAACCACTTTGAGGCATGACCTAATTTTTAACCAAATACACAGGAAGATTGTTGTGCCTGTGCAGTAAAGAACGCAGATGAGTGCACAAAGCATTTTAGAAGATAAACGTAGTGATGGCAGATGATTGGTCTCATAAACCCCAGTCAAGTTCATTCATATCAACATAGCATCTTACAAATGGATGAGCCAGAATCTGAATTACCTTTCCAAAGAGCCCTGTGGGGCTTCCACTCACACCATATGTTTCTTTCAGGTTTTTTTTTTTTTTTTTTTGAGACATCTTAGGCAAGAAAATGGAAAATACTCCAAGCACATTGATTTTTCAGTATCTTTGCTCTCCAGCTTTTTTTTTTTTTTTTTTTTTTAAAAAAAAAAAAAAAAAGGGGCAACATATTGCCTAGTTCATCAGATTTTGCTTGCTGCCTCATTTCACTCATTTTTTTTTCAGTCAACTCACTTTCTTCTACTGAAAAAAACTTTGAACCTTTGGCCGGGGGACTTGGATGTGGCTCCAGAGAAGTTACCGTAATATGTAATCTCTTACTAGAGACTGGTTTTGATTTTACCTCGCATTATTTACCTCCATGTCCCCCTCTACCACATTTTCCATGTACTTCCATTTAATGTAGTGTCATAAATCACTCTTTCACAGTGCCTAAGGAGGAGAGAGAAATTATTTCTGCTGACTAGACCTCTCCTGATAAGTAGTGAATCTTGATATCAAGAATCTGTTTAATTCCCTTGCATGCTTTTGAGTTCTTCTTTTTCTCATTTGATTTCTTGTTTTTCTTGTCTACTATCACTCAACCTGTGGGGCTTGGGACAAAGACAGTACTTGAAAATCCTTTAATAATGGGATCAAGAAAGGATGTTAGTTTCTTGAGGAAAAAAAGTTATGATAATTTAAAGACTTAATTCAAATAAAATAGGCAGACATGAGAGTTCTCTTTCTTTGATGAAAAATGTTATTAAGCAAATATGTGTATATATTATTCATATAATAGGTAAAATATATATGCATATGTACATATGTATTAGTGAAAGTTATATGGATTTTCATTTATTTATTTATTGGCTTCTTTGTTTTTTTTCGAGACAGGGTTTCTCTGTATAGCCCTGGCTGTCCTGGAACTCACTCTGTAGAC
>JADRCD010236586.1:11087-30586 GCA_019843815.1 Montemys delectorum | reverse complement strand
TTCTGTAGATTAAGCTGGTCTCCAACTTAGAAATCCACCTGCCTCTGCCTCCAAAGTGCTGGGATTAAAGGCGTGCGCCACCACCGCCAGGCTCTTTCTGTTTTCTTTATTGTTTCTATTTCCATTTTTAGATTCTGGATAGTTTTGTTCATATCTTTCACCTGTTTGATTGTGTTTTCCTGTAGTTCTTTAAGGGATTTTTGTGTTTCCTCTTGAAGGGCTTCTAGCTGTTTACCTGTGTTCTCCTCTATTTCTTTGAGGGTACTATTTATGTCTTTCTTAAAGTCCTGTATCATCACCATGAGAAGTGATTTTATATCTGAATCTTGCTGGTGTGATGATGTATCAGGACTTCCTGTGGTGGGAGAGTTGGGTTCTGATGATGCCAAGTGACCTTGGTTTGTGTTTATTTTCTTGTACTTGCCCCACGCCATCTGGTTATCTCTAGTGCTACCTGCCTTAGCTAAATCTGACTGGATCCTGTCCTTCCTGTGATCCTGGTTGTGTCAGAACTCTTTAGATTCAAGCTGTCTCTGTGATCCTGTGATTCTTGGATCCTGTGATCCTGGGTTTGTTAGAGTTCCTGGGAGTGGAACTTCCTCTGGGTGTTGTGGGACTGGCTGCATAGTTTGAGCCGCAGGTCTGCCACAAAAATAATCTTATTGGTTTGAGTGGTTTCATGAGAATAGTCCTGTTGGTTTAACCAGCACATCATGTTGACCAGTTCAGAAGTCATGTTGACCAGTTCAACTGAGAAATGCTTACACTTGGTAAAGTGTCTGGGATATAAACTCATAAACTTAGCATTAACTATGGTTCAGTGAGTTGTATTTCACAATAGAACCAGAGGGTATGGTATGGAATGTGAGATTCCTGAGTAATATAACACTGTATTAGAAGCTGTAAAAGATTAGAATAATAGCTGAGTGGGTAAATCAGGTGCTTTGTGGAGTGACTTGGTAGCCATTAAATACTGAACGCTGACAAAGAGTAGCAATAATTCTGACTGATGTGTCAACAAAGTTATTAATTTGTAAAGTTTATTTGGAATGTGAGATGCATCAAGACAATTTGAAACCATTTAAAAATTTTAATCTTTGATATATTGTGGTATTATAACACAAACCTACTGTTGATTCAGAAATACACAGTAATGGGGAAAAAATGAGGACCCTGCTGTATAGTTTTCTCTGTATGATGTTTAGCATGCTATTTGTAATTAGTTAGGAGAGGGTAGATTTAAAAGCAGTGTGATATAATGGTTATTGGTTGCCCAGTTGGAAATAGAAACTTTATGAAAGTGCATAATCAAATTTTCAAAGAGAGGAGTATTATTTTAAGTATTACATTTGTTTATATGTTGAGTGTTTGCATGTATGCATACTGTGGCATGCGTGTGTGTGTGTGTGTGTGTGTTCAGATGACTCACAAAACTTGGCTTTCTTCCCTACCATGTTGGCCTAGTAAGTGAATTTAGTTACCAAGTTTGTTGGTAAGCACCTATACCCACTGAGCTGTCTAGCTGTACCTGGATGAGCGTTTTGAATGTAAAATATTAATAAAACACTATTGCAAAACATCTAATTTTAGTCTTAACACAGATACTAAGGTTAAGCCAAAAAGAGGATAAATTGATTCATAAAATGAAGTTCTAAATTAAAGTGCATTTTATTAGTTCCATTAGAATCAAACTCAAACTGCTCATCAGTATTTTTTTCTCAGAACTATTTGTTTCAGCATTAAGTTTTAACATTTATTGCCTAGCTACCGAAGTTAAAACTAAAGTTTTACTTTTGACTTCTCATTTCTTTGTAAACATGTGTGTAGAAGTGAGAATTTGTAAATTTTCATGTCATACTATGAAAGCTCTTCCTCTGCATTTTAAAAGATTTATTTTTATTCTATTTATGCGGGTGTTTTGCCTGCAAGTATGTATGTCTACCTTATGCATATAGTGCTCACACATACCAAAAGAGGGCATCAAAATCCCCAGAACCCAATGAAGTTACAGATGATTGGGAACTGCCATGTGGGAAGAGCAGGCAGTGCTCTTAGGTGCTGAGGTCTTTCTCCAGCTTCCCTTCCCTCTTTTATTGATATATAGGCCTATCTCGTCTGCAAACTGCTGTTTAGAGTAGGCTGAACTTTAACTCACAGAGATACATGTTTGTGACACAAAAGGTGTACATATTGCTATGCCTGGTAAGAGTTTCCCTTTTAAATCTAGGGACATCTATAAGAAATACAGTACATTTCCAAAATGTCCTTCTTTTGAGATTGGTTGTTGGTATGTAGCCCAGGCGAGGCAGCTCTTAAACTTGTGGCAGTTCTTCTGCCTCAGCATTCCTTGTTCTGGGATTACAGGTGTGAGCTGTTATGTCTGCCCCAAAATACATACACTTTTCTATTCATTTATTACTATTGTGTGTATCCTCACCTGCGCGGGCGTGTGTGCGTGTGTGTGTGTGTGTGTGTGTGTGTGTGTGTGTGTGTGTGTGTGTGTAGTATGCTTACCATGGTGTGTGTGTACATGAGTGTGTAGTAGTAGTAGTATGCGTACCATAGTGTGTGTGTGTGTGTGTGTGTGTGTGTATGAGTTGTAGTAGTAGTAGTAGCAGTAGCAGCAGCAGCAGCAGCAGCAGCAGCAGTAGCAGCAGCAGCAGCAGCAGCATGCTTACCATGGTGCCTATGTGAGGTCAGAAAACAACTTTGGGAGGTCATTCCTCTCCTTCCACCTTTATGCATCAGGTTCTGAGGCTGGACCTCAGGTTTCCAGGCCCATTTAGCAAGTACCTCCCTAGCTCTAAAATACCCTTTTAAAAATCAGATGTTTCCATTTTAAAAATAAGTACAAATGCAGTATTGATAACTAGAACATTATATAATGTTATGGTTCCTTATTATTGATTAATCTAACTTGAAATGTTTTATTTTGTTTAGTCTGGTCAATTCAGTGAAGATATGATACCCACAGTGGGCTTCAACATGAGGAAAGTAACTAAAGGTAACGTCACAATAAAGGTACGCCAGCTTCTCTTACTTAGTGCATGTGTGTATGCGTTCATGTGTATGTGTGTATATGCATGTATGTATGCATGCATTTATGTTATGTATGGTCCTTTTTATAATTGATTTAAATTGTAATTAGAAAAATTTCTCTTTTCTCTGGTTTTACCTGCTGTTTATAATTGCCAAGTAATGGATGGCATGTTCTGAAAGACTGTAGATCACAAGTTTTCTGATAGGTTAAAGTGTTTAAGAGTTGAAATGTAGAAGTCCATAAAAGTCAACTCGCCATATGGGTTAGTAGAAGTAACATATGATATCTTGAGAGTTCTAGGAAATAAGTCCCACCTTCTCCCTTTTATATTAAAAGTTATATAATTTTAGTTCAGTCTATTTGTGGTAGCAGATATCATAATCCAGTTTTTTCTTTTCTTCATTATTAAGCCTAAAGTTGAAACCAAAGTAGGTGTAAAAAGTGAAGCTCATTTTTAGCATAATTTCCTTTTAGTTCCTGTTAGGGGATTTAACTTTTTCTTATAGCTCTTGTTTTCATTCTGTAATTCCTCAACCAGTGACCATTTTACCCAGTTTTTGTTGACAGATATGCTTGCTAAGTTCTCTGTGGCTCTTTTGACAACACTCTTGATTTTGTTGTCTCTTTATTAATTTTGCCAATATTAGTGCTTAAGTTGGAGTGCCCTAATGTAGGAGTTTTATGCCACAGTGCATAATAAATAGGGCAGGCAGAACAGTGAAATTTATGAAAAATTCTAAGGGAAGGAATGTTGACTCTGTTACTTACAGAACAATTCAAAAAGACACACTTCAACTTTAGTAGATCCCAGGCTGCTGTTTTTTGTTTTGACTTCCAAGTCTGGATGTTGTATGGTCTTGTAGATGTTAGAGTTGTTATCTTAAAGTTTTATACATCCATGATTGAAATGTGCTGGCTAATAGTTATTAAATGTCACATTATTGCTCAAGCAGAATTTTAGATCTAGTATCCACATATCTAGAATTTCAAGATAAGATTTTACAGTTTGTATTTTAAGTTTTTAGGGCTGCTGTGTTTCTGTAACATTTGACATGTCTTTGTGATTGCTCTCCACTTCTTCATCAATGACTGCCTGAAGTAGCTTTATTAAGAATTGCCTTGTTTAATTAAAGATCTGGGACATAGGAGGACAACCCCGGTTCCGGAGCATGTGGGAGCGGTATTGCAGAGGCGTCAATGCAATTGTGTAAGTTGTTGCCTTATTTGTTGTTGTTTCATTTTGGTCTGTCAGTTACTCTTCAAAGAAAAAAATGCTTTGTAATACCTTTTTACTAGCAGTTTCAGTATTGTAAATCTTAAGAAAATGTAAACTCTATAGTTGTATTCATTGGGATTCATAGAGACGGCATGTTGAAATCCCTTTGCTTTCTTTTTCAGTTACATGATAGATGCTGCAGATCGAGAGAAGATAGAAGCCTCTCGAAATGAACTACACAATCTTCTAGATAAACCACAGTTACAAGGAATTCCAGTGAGTTTGGAGAATCTGGTTTTTAAATTTGCAATTACATATTTAACATTGAGATCGAGTCAATCTTGGTATCCCTAGAGATTGGTTTTAGAATCCCTAATTCCCACAAATACAGAGATCTCCAGATCTTTTCTTCCGCCTACCCTTTCTTTTCTCCTTATGTCTCTTCTTTTCTCTCTCTTCTCTTTTCTTCTTTTCCTTTTTTGAGATTAAGCTTCATGATGTAGCCTGGGCGGCCTAGAACACGTGATCCGGTTCCCCCAGTCTCCCAAGTGTTGGAATAATAGGAGTTTGTTACCATACCTGGCTTCTCAGGTCCTTTGTGGAAAATGGCATATTATTTGCATACATTCTTCCATGTCTTTGAATTACATTTAGATTACTAATAATATGTGATGTTACGGAAGTGCTGTGTAATAGTTGCTGCCTGTACTGATCAGGGAATGATAGCAAAGGGAAATCTGTATATTCTCAGTGAAGCTGCAGTGCTCTCCCTCACCCTCAAATGTTTTTGCTTAGTTTAACTTTTGCTTTAAGAGTTAGATTTCATTGAAGCCCAGGAAGGTCTCAAACTGATCATCCTTCCACCCCAGTTCCTAAGCACTAAGCACTAAGTCTCCAGCCTTATTTCCTGTGTGGTTTTGGTATGCAGTTAGTTGGGTGGACATGGATGTAGAGCCTATGAGATAATTATGTTTGCAATTAGTAAAATGTGATCGTTTTTACAGGTTAAGAGTAATGGCCCAAGCACTGTGAAATTGGACATATCTTTTAGGTTTTTCTCTACTGCTTATGGTATTTTCTCATTGAAGGATTACTTGAAGTATTTTTGTTAAGACTTGTTTGTCTCACCTGACAAACCTGCTTTGTCTATAATCCCTGTGCTTGGGAGACTATGAGTTCCAGGCCAGCCTGGAAAAGTTCTGTGTTGATTTAAAGATCTCGTGTGTGGGAGAATAATCACTGTTCTGGAGTGTGTTCTTAAGAACTAGGGTCTCCTTTACTCATCGTCTGCTGGATCCTAGATATTTGTACTGTTTATGGAAGACTTCACCAGATAGCCACCAGACTATGTAGTGAGAGCAGTGCTTGATTCTGGGGATATGGTAATAGACAGAAGTTGTTGGGAACACTTCATACCAAGGGGGAAATAGATTGGGTGGGCATTTAATGGTGCAGCTCTGGCAATCAGTATGAAGACAGGTGCAGAAGTGCTTAAGAATTGCAGAGATTTATATAGGTGGAGGTGAAGGAGGAAGGCACACGTGAAGGATGGAGAGAGAGGGAATGTGAAGGATGTGTCAGTTGGTAGGGAAGAGTTCCAGGCACAGGCTTTTGGTGGAAAGAAGCAGTTTCCAGAACCCTGGGGATGGCTAGGTTGAGTGACATGCTGAGCTGCTTTTGTCACTAGAGGCCACTCTTAGGTGAGTGCATGGATTTAAGCATGTCACGGATCCAGAGTGAGCTGAAGTGGTGAAGGGACTGTGGTGATAGGAATGGTTCGAGGAGGCTTTCTTCGGAGTTCTGTGATAGGCTAGTGCTTAGGTCAGGTCGACATGCAGGGGAGGAAGGATTTCAGAGATGAAGACAGCTCTGAACCATGCTCTCATGGGGAGTGCTCTGGAATAGCGACTCTTTGGGTTTTGGTTTTTTTGTTTGTTTGTTTTCGTTTTGGTTTTTATTTCCTATGATACTTCTATCAGTTTTGAGCATTTCAGAGAGAGAGGGAGGGAGAGAGAGAGAGAGAGAGAGAGAGAGAGAGAGAGAGAGAGAGAGTGTGTGTGTGTGTGTGTGTGTGTGTGTGTGTGTGTGTGTGTGTAAAGGTCTCATTTTGTATACCAGGCTGGCCTCGAAGTGAGAAATCTGTCTGGCCCTGCCTTTAGAATGTTGGAATTAAAGTCAGGGGCTACTAGACCTGGTCCTCATACAGTGTATTTTGTTCACATTTCCCATCCACTCCTCCCACGTCCACCCCCACTCAGTTTTGTGACCCCTTTTAAAAAAAGATTTTTTTTTTTTATGATCCACTGAGTTCAGTTCGTGGTACTGTATTCTCATGGATATGGGACCATCCATTAGAAAATGGTCAGTTTATCAGAGGCCACACATTTAAGGAAAACTGACTGTCCTTCCTCTAGAGGCCAACAACTACACTAGCATCTCAATTAGGGGTGGGAGCGCTTGAGCTTCTTCCCTCCTTTTTGCTAGAATGTTGACAAGCTTGGTATTCAGGGTGTCATTTGACTTTAGGTTGGGAGCCTGTGGCATTGTTGAAAGAAAAGCTGGAATCTCCATATTTGCACTTGATTGACAGATAAGCCCTTAGCTGTGCAGATTGTCTCTTTTAAAGACAACATCTCTACTTAGCTCTGACTATCTTGTGACCAAATCTGTAGAGCAGACTGGCTCAAAATCCCATCGATCTACCTATCTCTGCCTCACCTGGCAGCATTGGGAAGGTTATAACTTTCTTAGAAATCTTAGAATGTACATCACAGCCTTAGCATTTCTTATTTAATGCTGTGGATTAAGTCATTGGACATGGATATGTGCTATGGCTTGTGTTTGGAGGTTGGATGATTCCACAACTTAAGGGAACCCTTGAGCCTTTCTATTATGTGGATGGAACTCTGGCCACCAGCCTTTCTGCACTAACCCATCTCTCAGCTCCTAGAGTATCAGACATTGAAGATGTTTGTTTATTTGTTGCTATTTTGGTTTTTTTTCCGAGACAGGGTTAGTGCTGGCTGTCCTGGAACTCACTCTGTAGACCAGGCTGACCTCGAACTAGAAATCTGCCTGCCTCTGCCTCCCAAGTGCTAGGATTAAAGGCGTGTGCGACCACAGCCTGGCTGCAGACTGAAGATTTTAAATAAAAGTTGGCCACAGACTGGGTTGAGCATGCCTTTATTGTAGTAGTTATACAACACCAGGATAATTAATACATGAAATTGGCTACTACTCACCCAAATGTGTATTTATTTATTTAATACCTCTCAAGTGCACTTTAAGACTAAGGCATATGTTAACATGATAGCAGCTTTGGTATATTCAGATACTATACAATGTGTTTCTGTGACCTTTTTTAGTATGAGACTTACCCATAATCCTTTCTTTTTAAAGGTACTAGTACTTGGAAACAAGAGAGATCTTCCAAATGCCTTGGATGAGAAACAGCTAATTGAAAAAATGTAGGTCCGAAGAAGAGTAATATTGAGAAGCTTGTTTACGTATTATAGACTGTCCTCAGCTTTGTAAGCATAATACTGTTATTCAGTAATGATCATATCATGTTCTTAGTTTGATAAACTTGGCAACCAGAAAAAGTAAATCTTTAAAGTTTTATAAGTGGAAACTATTTTTTTGTATAGTAGTGAAAATGATTGTACCTGAGTGAAGCGTGAAAAGTCTGACAGTGGCCATCAGTATTGACTAGTTGTGTTTCTTATAGGAACCTGTCTGCTATTCAGGATAGAGAAATTTGCTGCTATTCAATTTCTTGCAAAGAAAAGGATAATATAGGTAAGAAATGGTCGGTTTGGAAGACATGAATGCTATGGGGAAGGACTCTGCCGTATGGGAATGGGAATATTGTTAGATGGTGGGATTTTTTTCTTTTGTCTTTTAATTTAAATGTATGCTCATATTTTCAACTGATACCTTGTTACCCTAGGAGACATAGCAATGTATGGAGACATTTCCTTTTGGTTCTCATAACTAGAAGGAGTAGAGACAGAGCTATTTCGAAACATCTTTCAGTCCCTATAGCACAGAATTAGCACAGAATGTCAGTAGAAGGAGGGCTGCTCCTCACTGAAGATTTTAGGGCTTTGTACTTCTCTTTAAACCCAACTACTTCTTTAAATATTTTCAAATATTTACTAAATTAGAAATAGGAAACTTTGGGAGGAAAAATAATCTTTTATTACTGTAAAGAATCAGCCAGATAATTTTTCTAAAGGAACAACAACAAAATGGTCAGCTAGGCATGATGGTGGATACCTGTAGTCCCAGCTCTTGAGATGCTGAGGCAGGAAGATTGCTCTGAGTTTGAGGCCTGCCTGGGCTACATGGAGAGTGCTAGGCCAGCAACAGCTCGGTAGCAGAACCCTGTTTCAAAGAGAGGAGTGAGGATAGATAGAAGAGAGAAAGTCAGTCTTGGGTTCGTTTATTAAGGATACAGGGGCTTGGCAGTGTGTTAAAAGTTGAGTAGTGTTTGAGGCTGATCATGGCTCACTGGGGTGAAGCAATAATTTGTAATTTCAGTGTTTCATGTGTCAGTGTTACTGAGGCTATGGAAGCTACCGTTCTTCAGCTAGATTCAAACTGAGTGTTAGAGGACTCGGAGCGCCTAGAGCAAGAAATAAAGTTGACAGCTAAATGGATTTTATTTACTGAATTATCAAGACGTTAATTTTCAACTTTCTAACATACTTTATTTCCAAAAATATAAATGTAATAAGTAGCTCCAAAAAGTATTTGAGTGCACGTGGTTTTGTGTTGTCCTGTCCCCTTTACATGGCAGGGGAGGTGCCCTGATCTGAGGAGTGTGTCCTGGCACCACAAGAGGAGAGAGTTTATTCCTGTAACCCTGTAGAGTGTCTTCTTTTCCTTCTGTGTTTTTGTCTAGTCTTGAGAACTTACCTGTCTTTGAGAGATTACTTTCTGTCCAGTAGTTGTGAAGGATAGAAAAGTTTTTTCTTTTTAAGTTTCTTAAATATGAAAATGTGGTCATTTTATTTCAGGCTTACTTTTCCCTTCTGATTTCGTATTGGTGTAGTAAAAGATGTAGAAGATGTGTTTCAACAAGTGTTAAATCATTGTTTTCTCAACTGTGGGTATTCACTTTTGTAGAGCTCCCAGCCCTAATCTATACTTGATATATGTGGTCTACAATTTCTGTAATGTGTGTTAGCTGGGAATCTGTAAGACTGAATTTAGTTATCTTTCAAGCTTGGAGGATCTACATCTAGTGGATTCTCCCAAGCCTCGAGGTAGTTAGTACATTTTAAAGAGCCCAGGATAGTAATTCAGTGTTTTGCTTTAGCTGCCTTCTCAGTGTGTGGACTTTCCCTGGCTCTCTCTAGGCTCAGTAGCATTGACTGTATGTTGGTTCCTTGTTAGTTGCCTCTCTTCTTCAGATCTTTAGGATTAAAATGCCTCCTAGCAGATCCTCTAGAACTTGAGATGTGAACTACTTGGGAAGCAAACCAGTTGTGCCTGGGCATGGTGGCACATGTTTTTGATCCCAGCACTAGGGAGACAGAGGCAGGTAGGTTTCTGTGGATTTGAAGCCAGCCAGGGTACATAGACAATGTTTTGCTCACACGTTCAGAAGATTCAAGTGCCCCCAGTCTGTACCTTCCTCAGTTCTCTGTATACTGGGCTTGGGTTTCTTCCTGTCCTGTCCAGTTGCACTGAGTCAGTCTCAATACTGTAGCCTTCCAAGTCGTTCTACTGCACCTGCTGGCTTGCTAAAATAAGCTAACATAGCTTCCCTATTTCAGATTCTCCAATAATTTCCTGTTGAATAAAATTCTAACTTGTTAGCCCCACTTTATCTTGTATGGTTTTCAAATACATGTGCTTCCCCAGGAGATATTTATTTTAAATTAATTTTTAGTGCAAAATAATGGGTTTCATTATGACAGTTGCATACACAAACATTGCACTTTACTCACATTCTTTCTTCCCTTCTGTCCCCTCCCTATTAATTTCAGTTCACTCTTCCCTAAGTGGTCCTCTTCTATTTCTATTTTTAGGCCATGTATGTGTTTTGGTTGTCACAGTGGTTCTGGGTGTGATGATGGCACATAAGGTTAAGGCCATGGATACCCTAAAACATTCTCATTAAATGGGAATCATTCAGCCCTAAGTGCAACAATGACAAGGTTATGAAGCCTGGTCTAGGTATCCCCGTGAATAACAACCCCATTTTCCTTGCGTCTTAGCTGCATCTTAGCAGCCCCTCTTCTACAGTGAGGCATGCCTTCTAAGACTTCGTGTTTTTGTCGTTTCATTTGAAAGCCAGTCTCTCTGAGTAACATCAAAGCTCAAGTGATTATTTTATCTTTTATTACAATTATAAGTTTCTTGGTCAGAGTTTCTTTCCTGTCTGCCTTCCTGGTAGTTTGTGATTAGTTCCTGATCTGGTGGGCAATAAGAATAAAGGTACCAAGTTCATGGTCGATATCCGACAGTTTCTCATGTCGTTCGCTTGAAGCTCAGGCATTGAAGTACAGAGGCAGAAAAGACCTAGCACCTTGAGCATTTAATGTATCGTGTGTTTATTTCTTAATGCTGACTTCTTAACTCTCACTTTCCCCATCTTTAGATATCACACTTCAGTGGCTTATTCAACACTCAAAATCCCGGAGAAGCTGAGACAACTTCTGAATCTCCAGTCCTTCTTGGCTAGAATCCTAGAATCTACTGTCGTTCCTCTGAAGTACTTCCCAGAACATGGTCCTTCCTAAACCCAAGAAATTGCCTTTTTCAGAGTTTATTTCTCATGTGCACTGCTGAAGATGTGTATTCCTATTCTTCATAGCAAATCAGCTGGAGTTGTCATGATAAAAGTCAGCACACACTAAAAGGCTTCATACACGTGTCTGATGTATTGAGGCCTCTTTCCTTTCTATTTAAAACACCCACATTTTTGACCATCTTAATTAAGAAAATTGCATATTATCATCCTGGTCTTTCTGGGCCAGATTTTTGTATTGGTTTTCAGTAAATGTCTACCTATTTCATTACAGAGTCCAGTAGCTTCTACTGGTAATGACTTGATGCAGCATGGAATTCCTAGTGTCACACACAGTATTTAGAAAAACTTTAAGCCTGACGTATGTGGGATACGGACATACTATTTATCCCATCTCACACATGCATGTGAAATGTAGACTTAACACTGTAGGAATAATTGGTCTGCCAAGAGTTAACAGAGGTACCAGGTCAGAACAGTGGGTTCCTTACACTGGAGGTTTCCTACCTGGTGAATTTTAAAAACATTCTGCTTTCTGAAACTCCTTTGCCACCAGATAGTGTTTGGGGAGATGGGAGGAGTTACAGCATGCTCTTTTGTATCTGTTCAGATCATTAGTTTTTTCCCCCTTTTAACACACTTTTTTAAAGGGATGGGAATTGAAGATTTTTTTTTTCAAAAGCTTTCATGAATTTAGAGCATTCCAGCTAATGTAATAAAACCCTTTAAGAATGTCTGATTTCATATGAATACACGTCTCTTCTTTGTCTCCAGTCACCCACCCTGTGCTGCAGCATGACACCCTTAACTCCTGACTTTTTATATCTAGTCATGAAGTTGACTTTCAGCACAAAGGATACTTATAAACAAATTCTTATTTTTTTCTTACCAATGTAAGGTTTGGCACTCTTTTCACTGGTGCCACTAGACTTATTGATTGTGACAACTCTAGACCTGCCTGCTCTATCTAATGTAATCATGCGCAACGTCTACAGGTTGTTTAATGATCGGCCACACAGAGAACGGAGGAACCAATGCTGTTTATTGTTTGCTTCTATGATAGTACAAAAACTTACCATGAACATATTTTGTAGCTTAGTGATCTCCACATACATAAAGGGACATATTAATACTGGTTGACTTGTAAATTGTTACTCATGCCAATGTAGTGGATAAACCTCATGGTCCACCTGCTTATGTGTTGCTCACATTGTGTGTGATTTGTCTCGTCTGTTAAGCAGCACTATGTAACAGTACGTATTCAGATGTGATGAGCACTCCAGGTGTAGTGAGTAGGAAGTTCTTTACTGAGTACCATTTTGATTTATGGACTGCCACGGCCTTAAGAACACTCTGTACAGACAGCTGCACTGTGCTGCACAGTCACTACTTCTTTTCTCCATTCACACTCTTGAGGAGGAGAATCTGGGCTTTATGTTCTCTTCTTATTCACGGAGGCATGTGCACCCTTCCTCAATAGGATGGGCGGTTTGAATAAAGGGATATTTAAACTTTGCTCCTAATGGTCACTGTGAACCATTTCAAAGAATGTGGCAACTTGCTTGTGCCTAAAAGGAGGGATTGGAACCAGAGTGTTTAACTAAGCGGGGACTGCATAGGTTTTTGTTAACTGACCTATAGAAACCTTAATTTGTTTATGTGTTTTTCCATTGCTTTCCAGCATTTCAGGACATCTAAAAGCTACTACCAACATTTCCCTGTGCATAACCTCTGCATGTGAAAGCCTAACAGTTACTGAACTTTGTAAATACGTACATTTTTTATTTAGGTGTGGATGCATTTTTTGTCTGTTTACTGCTCCTCTCAGCTTTATTCAATAAACTTGCATTTTGAGGGTCGCATTGACAATTTTACCTTAAAATGTATGTCATGATGAAAGATGCAGACCTTTGGCCTGGGGTGGGAAAATAATCACTATGGAAAGGGCTCCACAGACCATGTGCTGGGAAGGTTGTCACCTCAGCTGTCAGAGGTGTCGGTGGGACGAACTAGAAATAAACTTTTACAGTGTCTACAGAATTGATTATGATCCCCTCCCTTCTCTCTCTTGCTCAGAGAAGATTCTATTACTTATACATTGTAGCAGCCCTTGGTGGGTGGGTACTGTGGATTGAGTCTAATCTTCACCAGTGCTAGCCAGGCACTCTGATGCCACTGAGCCATATGCTCTCTCTTCTATCCCCAAATCTAGGATTTTAAAATGGTAGGGGCAAGTAAAGAATTTTATCATTCAGTTTATTTAAAAAAAAAAAAAAAGTACTGCCAGAAACTGAATCTAGGCTCTTGCATAGTCTAGGAAAGCCTTCTACCACTGAGCTACATCTCAGCTTTAAAAAAACAGAAAACAAAACAAAGCCATAATTAAGAAATTTCAAGACATGTCTACTTCAGAATGCAAATCTTTTCATCCTCTGACATGCTGTTTTGGGGTTGAGGAGATGGCTTAATGGATAAAGCACTTGCCTCCTAAACTGAAGTTGGGATTCCCAGCAGCAGATGTTAGGCCTGTATTGTGGTTTGTCTGTAATCCCAGGACTGTAGAGCCTGGCAGGGTAGAGAGGGAGGCATCAGTATGGCCACCTATACTAACTGAATGAGTGAACTCTGGGTCTATCTGAGACATACTGCCTCAGTAGTTAAGGTAGAAAATGATTGCATAAGATAGCCAATATAAACCTTAGAGCTCCAAGCTTATATACTTCCACACTCCCACACGGATGCCATATACATGAAGAAATAAAAATACTGATTTTTCCAGAGCTAATGTGTTATCATCTGGATTATAAGCTATTTTGAGTTTTAAAATGAGCCATTGTAGAAATGGTTTAAATAAGTTAGGTGGTTGTACATACTGTCATTCTGTATCAATGAGTATGTAATTTGGCATTCCTTTCACAAGAATTTACTATTTTGTGAAATCAATGGTAATAAGGAATCCGAGTCTGGTTAGTTCAAAAATGGAAAGTTTATTATTTTTAAGTTTTTTGTTTGTTTTGAGACAAGGTTTTGCTTTGTATCCCAGCCTGTACTCAAACTGAGGATCCTTCTTTCTCAGCCTCTTGAGTCTTGGGTGTGTGGCTCACAACAGATTTCTAAAATTCATCTTTTTGACTATGATGAGTAAATTGAGTGTTTTGGACCATGGCTGCTTTAGTGCACTTTATTTTTGTCTGGGAAAGTGATTTCCTTTTGCATCTGACATTGAAGCAGGTTGATTTGGTAATTGCAGCCTCAGAAAGTCTGGAGGGTGGAAGCTTAAATGAGGTCCAGAAGATCTGTAAACACCCTGCTGGCCAAAGACTCTGAAAATGTGCCAGTGGATGTGAGGAGACCATCATTTTTGTTGTTTAACATTTCTACATATTATTGAAAACTGGATGCTTTCCAACATTGCCTCCAACCGTGCACACTTGTGAGTCAGGAGACTTGAGAGAACTAGTCATGCCAATAGTAGACTTCCTCTTAAGTTTGCTCGTCTACAAGTTGGCAGCCCAAGGCAGGTGTTTCCTGTTGGTAAATAACCTCCACAGAGTTCTATTTAAAATTGAGCTATTAATAAAAGTGGGCACCCTTGTCATTGATGCCTCCTGTGTGTCATAGGGAAACAGAAACGGGTCAGTGACATTCGAGATAGAATGTAACTAGCAGACTCAATGCAAGCATTGTCGGGAGTCACAGGCACAAGGGAGGAATATGGTGAAAAGTCTCAGTTTAACATGCTAATGTAGCCTGATTCCGAAGAGTGTCAGACTGGCACTTGGGGGAATGCCCCCTTTTCTTTCTCATTAACTGGTAGTATCCCTGGTGAGTTGCTGAAGTCTGGAATTTCCAGTCTATCCAGTGAGGATTCCCAGCCCAGCTTCTCAGTGATTCTGGCACCCTAGAGGTGTGGGTAGTAGCTAGGGCACACACACAGAGCCAGTTACTGTATCTCCCTCCCTTTCTTTTGTCATCCGTGACAGTTGTTACACAGTATGTCCTATATACATTGGGTTATTTTGTTTCTGTCTTTTAACTTTATATCTATTTTTATAACTTATTTCAATTCCTATTCTGCAAAGTGAAATTCCCACTGCTATTGTCTATTACACCATTTGCCACAGTTCACAGAAAGACTGAAAGTTAATTTGATTTCCCTTTGTGGGATATGAGGACTGGGGGTGGGAAGGAAGCGAACAATCTTTTGTTTGTTTGTTTTGGGACAGTTGACTCACTGTGCTGTTCAGGCTAGTCTTAGTCTTTTGGTCTCAAAGCAGTCCTGCCTTAGCATCCTTAGGAGGACTTCAGGCATTAAAAAGATCAGGCTGCCTCAAACTCACTGGGATCTGCCTGCCTCTGACTCTGACTCTGAAGTGCTGGGATTGGCTGGCTGAATAAGTTAACTTTTAATAGGTAAAGTTACTTGTTTCAGAAATTAACAGTTCACAGAGATTGTCTTGGTCCTACCCAAATAAAAGTAACCTCTGCCTAGCAGCAATTTCTTATTTTCTTCATACAAAATACAGTCTTATTATTAGCAGGGCCTGCTGCTACAAGTTTTTGTTTGTTATTTTTTTTGTTTGTTTTTGTGAGTGTATGAAAGAGTTTGTGGTTAAGTACTGTTCATGTCTTAAAATGGGGAATATTTTGCAGCAGGGAGAAAAACAGGTGCAGAAACTAACTTAGCAAGGTTACCGTACGAAAGGCAAGATTCGGGCTGGATTCTCAGCTGTCTCTTTGGAGCTGCGCAGTAAAGCTGTACCTAACGTGACTTTTTCCTCACAGACCTTCCCATAATCTCCCATTTGGAGCCCAGGCAGGAGGATTACGGGTTGGAGGCAAACCGGGGCTACGTATTCTGTCTGGAGACAGATTCTGTTTCCGAATTTGTTTTTATATTTAGGGCTGGATATTCTGATAAGATAGAGTTGTATCAATTTCATCAGCTACACTCAATCTGAGAAACCCTGGCCACAATACCCCATTTTTATTTTTATTTTTAAATGAAGATAAAATAGGAATACATGCTAGTGTTCTGAAAACCTGTTCTACTGGCAATTATTGTCAGTTGTGCCATGAAAAGCCTTTTTCATAAGCTAGCTGGTTTTCTCTGGTTATTAGACTCATCTTTTAAAATTAGGGCTTTTCTGTAATGTGAGAACAGTTGCTGTCATCAGTGGCTGACAGCTGACTAGTGTGCAAGATAAATTTAAGCTAAAATTTGCACAGAAGTAGCTTAAGGAGGAAACAAAGCTTATCTTAATGTTCATTTTCAGTTTGTGTTAGCTCCAGGAAGGCAGAAACTAATAGTTTAGGACCAAGAACTGGAGTCAGTTGGTCTTATACAAGTTTCCCCAGTCTTTTTTTTTTTTTTTTTTTTTTTGCTTGGGCCTTTGTCTTTCACAAAATAAGCTCTCCCAACCCAAAGGACCTAATTGTTGCTGGCTGCTCTCTTGTACACTATCACATTGCAGGAACTACTCTGACCCCTAAAAGGAAGGAAAATGTCACAGGATTTACCTAAATTTTGTTTCTGCCTTAATGGTTGGTGACAGGAATTACTGATTTTGTTACTTAGCCTATTTTTTGTTTTTTTTTTTTTCGAGACAGGGCTTTGCTGTGTAGCCCTGGCTGTCCTGGAACTCACGCTGTAGACCAGGCTGGCCTCGAACTCAGAAATCCGTCTGCCTCTGCCTCCCAAGTGCTGGGATTAAAGGTGCTCGCCACCACTGCCCGATTTTAGCCTATTTTTTTAAAAAAAATTTTTTTGCAGGGCCGGGCGTGGTGGCGCACACCTTTAATCCCAGCACTTGGGAGGCAGAGGCAGGTGGATTTCTGAGTTCGAGGCCAGCCTGGTCTACAGAGTAAGTCCAGGACAGCCAGGGCTATACAGAGAAACCCTGTCTCGAAAAAAACAAAAAAAAAAAAATTTTTTTTTTTTTTTTGCAAGTTTGATAGACACAGGGTGTATAGTCTTAGGAATGGCAAAACTTTTACAGGCGCTCCAAGTGTTGAAAGCTACAGCCCTTAAAAAACGAAATCAGTAACCTTAATTATAGGAATTAGGACTTAAAAAGGATTAAACCTTAAGTTTGCCCTACATTTCCAAGGTCGCCACTGCCTTGTACAGTGCAGACGTTGGGACTGTCAGGAAAAGATGTTTAAGTAGTTCTGATGAAAATGATTTGGCGTTAGTTCCCCCTCCCGCCAATTTAAGGCGTTCCAATAAAACAAAACAACCAGAGAGTAGCACTCTCACCAAGTTAAAAACCTTTCCTAGATGTTCGTAGGTTCTTCCTTTGCCATAAAGGCCCTGGCCCTTACCTTATCCCTACTACTACAGACCTGGACCAGCTTTCTCCCATCCATCTTCAAAGAAACACTCGGTTCAGGGACACCGGGTTAGGGAGGGTCAGAGGCCGTGTCAGCTGTCGGGCTCCTGGAGCTCCCGTGCCGCGCTCCTATTGGTTGGAAGTTCTTTCCCCAAAAGCCAGAGCGACCTAGGCTCGCCACGCCAGCTAGACCGGACTCGGAACCGCCCAGGGGGCGTGGCCTGGCGGCGGGGCGTGGCCTCGCCGTCCGGGCGGCCTATAGAGCCGGAGGGAGTCCCCGGCCGCGCCCCTCAAGGCCGGGCCCGTGCGAGGCCAATCCCGGGCGGCCGGCGGGCGAACGCGAGGCCGGGCGGGCCGGGCCGGTCCGCGGGGCGGGGGACAATGGACCAGTTCCTGGTGCGTCACGAGGGAGTTCCTTAAAGGGGAAGTGAGCGGGCTCCCGGCGGAGGCGCGGGGAAGGCGGTCGGCTGGGGACGCGCCCGGCGCTTCAAAATAATGCCCGCGGCGGACGCGCGACCATGCAATGGCGAGCGCTCGTCCTGGGGCTGGTGCTGCTGCGCCTCGGCCTCCACGCGGTGCTCTGGTTGGTCTTCGGACTGGGGCCCAGCATGGGCTTCTACCAGCGGTTTCCGCTCAGCTTCGGCTTCCAGCGCTTGAGGGACCCCGACGGCTCCGGGCCAGTTGGTCCGCCCGGAGGCCCGGCCTGGCTTCATCGGCCGAGGCGCGGGACGGAGGGGCGGCTGGAGACCCCGCCAGAGCCGGGACCCGCGCCGGGACCGGGCGTGTGCGGCCCGGCGCACTGGGGCTATGCTTTGGGCGGCGGCGGCTGCGGCCGGGACGAGTACGAGCGGCGCTACAGCAGCGCCTTCCCGCCGCAGCTGCGTGCCCAGATGCGCGACCTGGCGCGGGGCATGTTCGTCTTCGGCTATGACAACTACATGGCGCACGCCTTTCCGCAGGACGAGCTCAACCCCATCTACTGCCGCGGCCGGGGGCCTGACCGCGGAGACCCGTGAGTAGCCCGCGCGCTGCCTTCCGCCCCTCCGGGTCCCAGAGAGCACACCAGGGTCTTTACGGTCCGCTGTAGTCAGAGGTTCCTCCTCTCCGCTCCCCAGTGGACTGACATCCTCTTGATTCTCCCTGACCCTTCAAACTTCAGGACAGCTGTCCCTGTCATTTTCTGTTGCAGATGGGGAAACTGAGGCCCAGAGGGACACTGAGATTATCCCTCGCTCCAGATAGACACATTATCTAAGTGCTAGTTATATAGGTTTCCCTTGGAAAACTCAGCCTCAGAACGAACACTCCCCACTCCTGATCAGGATGCCACACCCAAAGCTTTAATATGAAGAAGATTAAGGAGCGGGTTCCTAGAAAGGGGCCAACCAGTGAGTTGGACATGGTTGGGATGAGGGATTAAGTGTTTCTCCTTTCCAAGGGCCGCTGCCTAGACTGAGGGGAGCTTGTATGGTAATTGCCTGGCCCAGATTTGCGATCTGGATCCTTGAAGGATGATTTCTTAGGCGCAGAGAGTTGGCTGACACGGTCATTGCTTGGTACCATCGTAAACACCAGTGGGGTGATGGTGCTGTCAAAAGGTCAGCCAGTCCTCGCAGCCCACTAGCCACGTATGGGGAGGTGGAGTTCCGGGGTTACTCTAGTGGACTTCAAAGTCCAAGAGTGCAGGACACCCAGCCAAGTTCCTCCTCCCTGAAGGGTGTGCACTGCCACAGACCCAGTCAGGCTGGTTGTGGACTGTGGTGTTTCCTACTCCTTAGATGGCAGTGGAGTTGGGTTGTCATTGCCTTGGCATTCCACATGAGCACCCTTGGACATCTGGCATGTGTATTTTCCTTTACCTGGTGAGAAGCTGTGGAGGATTCTTAGTTTCTAAAAGGAAAGCTAAGGGCTGATGAGATGACTCAGCCAGTAAGGGCGCTTGGCACTGTACTCAGACATGAGTTTTGATTCCCCAGGACCCACATAGAAGGAGAAAGAACCCAAGAGCCCCCTGGAGTTGTCCTCTGATCTTGACTCACACTCTGAGACTCCCATGCAGAAGCTAGCAAATATTCTAAAAGGGCAGGAAGAGCTATAAAAGTGGGTTGGTTATGTGTAGATTTTTTTTTTTTTTTTTTTTTTTTTTTTTTT
>JADRCD010236586.1:0-10987 GCA_019843815.1 Montemys delectorum | reverse complement strand
CCAGTGTAGAGTTGTGTCTTAATTTGCAGCCCCATGAAAATAGGTGCAGCCTATTAAGAGGGAGCACCATCCACTATAGCACCACTATTAGAGGGACTAGGTCTTTTCATAGTTGTCTTTTCATAGCAGACTGATGAACTATTTGTCATGCATCAGCCTTTCTATATGTTAAAAAACAAAAACCAAACAAAACCCAAACCCAAACCCAAACCCAAACCTTCCTGCTTTCTTTGAGCAGTGTGGGGGAATTGAACACATGGCTCCATGTAGTTCTTTATAGCTGAGCTAAATTTCATCTCTTTCATAGAAATGTATTTTTCTCCCAGTTTCTTGGGGGTGGAGAACTATATACTTTTGTGAAGTAACATCAGTCCTTTTGGGGATTATAGGAAGGGAATGAATTGTCTCACTTCTAAGAGACACAGCCCTTTCTTCCCTCTCCTCTTCTTCTCTTCTCCCCTCTGTTTCCTTCTCCTCCTCTGCTCTCCCCTTTCTTTATCTTGTGAGAACAAATCTCATTAAATCTGAGAGTGGAAACTGAAAAAATCCCACTAGTTATTTTTAGTAGATCTTGTCTGCCAGTTCCTGTCCATATGGCAGCACCCACCTCCCCTTCCTTCCTTCCTTCCTTCCTTCCTTCCTCCCTCCCTCCCTCCCTCCCTCCTCCCTCCCTCCCTCCCTCCCTCCTTCTTTCCTTCCTTCCTTCCTTCCTTCCTTCCTTCCTTCCTTCCTTCCTTCCTTTATGTAGCAGCAACTTATGCATGTACTTACTTTGAATATTTTTAAATTATTATTTTACAAAGACAGTATTTTTGTTTGTGTACCAGAAGTCAACCAAAGGTTGACAGTTGACATCAAAACACAGAAAAGGTTTGAAAAATGTAGATGACTATTGTTGGGTTCAACCTCCCTTGATATTTTACAGGGCTTTCTGATACATTCCCAACTGAACCTTAAGCACAGCGTCAGTTATGTTCTTGTCAATTGGACCTTGTTGTCTTTCTCTTTTCTTCTTTTTCTCTGCTGATGGATGGGCATCCTCACAAAGTGGCTCTTCCATAATCTCTTCTTTCTTTCTTCCTTTGGTCTGCTGGTCTGTCAGTCTTTCTGTCTTCCTGTCGTGCTGAGGATTGTTCCTAACATAACCAGGAGTGTTACATTAAAAGCTCCAGCTGCCCTAATAAGCTGGGCTTGGCCACTCATCCCAAGGTACCAATTAAAGAGACAATTACTGACACAAAGCAGAGTAAAGAGTCTTAATTAACCTCCTGGGAAGAGGTACAAATACAGGGGTCCTGCTGTCCTAGGAGCCCTAGGACCAAGTAGAGGAAGGATTGGTGGGGAGAGTATGAGAGATGTAGAAAGCTAAGCAGTCTGGGTCGAGTTGTGGTCTTGGCCATTACGGTAACAGCTCAGGTCTTATTTTTTTCTTTCTTTTCTTTATTGATTTAAGTTTTATTGCATTATGATGAGAAAAGACACTTAATTTCAATTTATCTGAATTTGTTAACATTTAGAAACATAAGTAAATAGAACTGTATCACATTCTTCTTTCCCCTTTGAACCCCAACTCCTCCCAGAGACACCCCCCTTCAATACCTGCCATTCCTATCTTTTTTTTTTTTTTTTTTTTAATCATTAGCTCAGGTCTTATAAGGTGAGCCTGTTACCTGGGAACAATGTTAACCTGCTCCTAGTTGTCACTGCCTAACTGAGAGGCCAGCTCTTGTAAGATGACTTGTGTATACTGCCTCATAGGTAACAGTTCTCATCCTCTGGAATCTAAAGTGACTACAGGTTTTAGACATGCCTTCAGTCTCATAGGAATGAGAGAGGGTAGACAGGGTCTCCTGCAATGATTACCATGTCCATGTGTAGTGAAAAACAGGATGACCCAAAGGGAAGAAGACAGGTGCAAAAGGAAGACAGATGCCGGGCTTTCACCCTGTTTTTAGTTACTTTGTGGGATCCCTTGAGAAGTCGAGTTGGAGCTTTTCAGCAGAAACGGCATCTAAGTGCCTGTCATACCTGGGCCTTGTGCATGCTGGGCTAGTAGGTCACCCCCGAGCTAAATCTATTTGAGATAGTCTTGTTGAATTAAATGGGCTGCAGCTTCAGCAGGCCTTCAGTTTGTGACCTCACTTGAGACCCTGGAGGAGTTGGAGTTATACAGGCCTTTGTTACCAGGCCTGGCTTTAATGATTATTATTATTTTAATGAATCATAAGCAATTTCTGGTGGGGGTTAGGTCTCTTTAGCAAAGTGAAGTGATGGTGGTTGGTTAAAGTTGTTGGTCCCAGTGGCATCTTAGGGGGTGTAGGGCTTTTTCTGAGGTCTATGATAAGTTTTGGTTTGCTTTGGTTATGCATTGGCAGTTTTACAAGTTGAAGTCCTGTCTGTGACTGGGATGATGTCTAGCACTATTGGGGCATTTGACTTGTGGCCGGCAAGCCTTTGTGGTTTTGACGTGGTGAGAGAACATTGGGATTTTGTGGCCTTGAGCAGACTCATACGGACAAAAAGCTTAACTTCTTTTTCCTTTTTCTTTTCTGTACCTGCTCTTCCTACTGTATAGTTCTCTCATGCTTTGGTACTTTCTGGAGTGTTTCAGGCCTGTGCTTTGTCATTCTGGTTCTGAACAAGTTGAATACATGTCTCAAATAAAATGTAAAAAAAGAAAAAAGGCTTAAATATTTTTATTTCTAATAATGAGACTTGCCCATTCCAGATACATGGTCTGCTACTAAGCTTTTGGGCCTTTTCAAAATTAGACTTTGCAGGCTGGAGAGATGGCTCAGTAGTGAAAAGTGCTTGCTCCTCTTACAGAACGCTTGAATTTGTTTTTAGCACTCAGACTGTTACCTGTAACCCATCCTCCAGGTGATCATCTAGCTTCCCTGTGGATGCCCATACACACGTACACACATGCACACACATGTGTGCACATACACACAAAGTAAAATTTTATTTTGAGGTCTGGGGATATATCCCAATGGTAGAGTACTTGCCTAGTGTGTAGGAGGTCCTTAATTCAATACTAGTGCTCCAAAAAATAAAGTAACAACAACAATAAAAATGTTTTGTGGAAGAGTCCTCAAATCTTAGGGTTCTTCTGCCTTGGCCCATGATAATTACAAAGTGCGCTCTTACCATGCCCAGAAAATATCTTTTGGATTTAAAAAAATCAAATATATTCATTAAGGCAGGGTCTCATGTAGTACAGACTGGCCTTCAACTAAATAGGTGGCAGAGGGTGACCTCTGCCGAACAGCCCTAGTTGTATCTCTCAGTGTGGTGGTTACAGGTGCCGGCCACCACCATGCCTGGCTGTGTAGTTTCTTTAGTCACATCCTCTTGATGCTTATCTTGATAGACATGGACCCTGTGCTGCATTAACATGAAGTAAAATGGATCTTGACCCCTATAAAAACAGCCCGTCTCTATCTAGCTCCCAACAACTGTTGGGTTGTATAATCCAAATTCAAACCTTGGAGTAAATTTAGATATTTCTGTAACCCCATGGGTGACAACTGTGACCGTGCTTTATCCAGCTAACTCCCCAAATCATATTCTCCCAACAAAAAGAAAGTGCCAAGTGAACAGATGAAATATTGGTTCCCAGGCATATCTAGCTTAAGATAGCCACTTATCTAAGAGCTAGTTAGGAAAACTCTGCTTCAGAATGAAGCCTCCCCACTGCTGATCAGAATGTCATACTCAAAGCCTTGGGCTAGGACTAAGGTAAATGGGTAAGAGGGCACAATGAAAATGTAAACACTTGAGTTAGAATTCCATAGCAAGCTCATAAAAAGCTGGGTGTGGTCACTCTTTTGTAACCCAAACACTAGCTAGTGGAGGCAGGAGGATTGCTGGGGTTTGCTGGCTGCCTGGTGAGTTACAGGGTCTGTGATAGACCCTGTCTCTAGGGAGTAAGATAGAGACAGCTGGACACTCAGAATCCTACTCAGGCCTCTTACCTGAAGAAATGTGAACACCTTCACACTCATGCAGGTGGTGTGTGTGTGTGTGTGTGTGTGTGTGTGTGTGTGTGTGTGAGAGAGAGAGAGAGAGAGACAGAGAGAGAGACAGAGAGAGAGAGACAGAGAGAGACAGAGACAGAGACAGAAAGAGATGGCCTCTTTTAGAATTCTCTTTTCAGACATCTTTTAGAGGCAGGCTCAAGTCTTGCTTGAGCTGTGGAAGCTGATTCTCCTGGTTTGCTCCTTTCAGGCTTGACCTCTGGTGAGCCTCCATTTTGACTTTAACTTTGTTTGAGAATTGAGCACCATGTATATTTACCTTCCTGTCCCATTCTTCTCTCTGGATTACTAAGTCCTTGAATGTGCAGGCACTATTTGTTGTGTTATCTTTCTGCCCACACAGAACAGATAAAATTTCCAAACAGCTGTGACAGGTTGAGTAAATGTAGCACTTTTCCCAACAGCAAGTCTCCTTGATTTTATTAGCTATGTAGTCAAAGATTTTCGAGCAGGCACTGTGGTCATCATCCTCTTCACCATCTTGTTCTTCCTCTCTGCTCCCCTCCCCCGTCATTCTCCTTTTTCTCTTCCTCTTTTCCTCCTCTTCCTTCTCCTTCTCCTCCTCCTTTTGTTTGTTTAGAGGTAGTGAGAACTTCAAAGTGTCACCATGGGCAGATTGAGGCTCATTCCCATGCAATGACTTAGGAGGAAGTTGAGATTTTACCAGCTGCTTATATGGGATCCCTTGTACTCTTGATTTTTGCACTGAAAGATTGACTTCCTCAAGGGCTGTTGGGGGTCCAAAGCATGTCCAAAGAGCAGAGCTGTGTTACCTTCTGGAAGGGCTAACAAATGGAAGAAGGACAATGTTATGCTGTTGGGCCAGAACCAGTTGTTTTATTGAATCTTTTTTTTTTTATTTCATTCTCTACTTTCTTCCTCATATTTTGATAATTTCTGTTCTTTTTTTTTTTTTTTTTTCTGAGACGTGGTTTTGTGTAATCAAAGAACTTGATAACCTGCCCTAGTCTCCTAAGTGCTGGGATTATTTGGTAGAAAGATTTCAAAATGCTCTAGTGAACATTCTAGATCTTTAAGTGGATTTTCCAACTAGAGTAGAACTATCACAATTATTACAAATACAACCTACTCTGGTAACAGTTGCCAGTTGTTACTGACTCTTTGGCTAGTGTTATTGAGGATTTATTGTTTTGGGGGGAAGGTCAGTGTTGAGCTTCAAACTGAGTGTCTTAACATTCAAGGCAAGCATTCTACCATGGCTGTGTGCCCAGCTCTTCAGTAGTTGAACACTGTGTCCCTTCTATGTGTGGACTAAGGAAAAGCACAGTAAACATGGAAAGGAACATGGTTGCTAACAATTACTAGTGTCTTCCACGGACCCTGGGCAGCTGTGGAGGGTGCCACTTTCCACAGACTAAGGGAGTAACTCAGGAGAGGGCCATAATGCCAGGTGATAATGGGGTTCTTGTTCAGTCCTATCAGTTGGGATGCTAAACAAAGTGGGATTTTCTGGTGAGATGAGTATGTGGAGCTCACTCTGTTTCTGAGCAGCATAGGCCTGTAGTTAAATATTTAAACCCAGCCAAGTGTTCTTGAGGACTTGGATGTGAGGCTGCTGTCTGCTTTGATTCTCCTGCAACCCTTGGCAGCTCCTGTGTGCTTGACTCTGCCTCTGAGAGACCTGTTTGACTCCATAATGCTCACCCTGAGAGCACCTTTGACATCATATACATTTTTTTAGAGAATCAAGTAAAAGAAACAAGTGCAGTTTTCCAGTTGGGTTGCTGTGGTTCATACAGAACCTGCTCTGGGCACTTGTTCTTTGCTTTACATTGTTTGTCCTCCATTAAGTGCCCAGCACACACAAACGAGAGGCACTGGAAAGTTCAGATAAGGTTGGATGTAGAATTGTTTGTTCCTGCTTCTTCATTGTAAGTTTCATTTCATGCTGAATGAAGCCCAACAGGGCTGTGTGTGTGTGCGTGCATGCGTGCTCTTTGTGGTGCTGTGTACAGGTGAGGGTAATGTGTGGGAGTCAGTACTCTCTTTCTATCATGTGGGTGCTGGGGATTGAATTCAAGTTCTGAGAGTTGGCATCAAGGGCCTTTCTCAATGAGTCATCTTAGCAGCCCCGAGAGGCCTTTTAGAGCGATGCAGCAGACCAAGTCATCCAGAACTGTGGAGTACTGCCCTTAAAATCTTGTTGATAGAAAGGAAGTAGGGCAGGGACCCTGAGATGATGCCAGGGCAGGTGGCATGCAGAGAAGATGGAGGATGGCAGCTGTGAGGAGTCTGTGGCTGGAAATGAAAGTAGGGCTTTCTTACTTTGGTCTCTAGCAAGTGAGATCATTAAGTAGTTGACTTATTTCTTCTTTTACTATCATTTTGTTTCCCTGTGAGCCTCTGTAATCATTTTCTGGCTTTGTGGTAGTAGGGCGGTAAACAGTCCATGAAGTTGTGATCTGAATTTCTCAGCTACACCAGGTCCTTTTCACTGTTTGCCCAGCCTTCCCGGATGCATTAGTTTTCATTGTGTCATAGTTTGAGCAATGAAGAAATACCAGGTCATCTGACAGGATCCTTCCTTCAGTTCCTAATGATTGTGAAATTAGAGTTTTGAAGTTAGACAGGGTTAAAAATCTGGAATTGTTGACAGTCTGTCTCAGAGAGTGAGTGACTTGTCCATCTCTGGCATTCCCTTGAGTTTTCTCACTACTGCTCTATGCACGTGTCTCTGCCATCCTGTAGCTGCCCATCCTGTGAACACACAGACACTGCTGGTCTTGAGAGAGAAGGCCTTACTTACCTTGCCCACAGCCGCTTTCTGGATCATAAGCACAGTTTTAGTTTCTCATGAGTGTTTCCTTTTATGGTCTTTTTTCTGTTTCACTTTAAATGAAAAGTGCCTTTGTTTAATTTTAATTCTTTCTTTTTCAGTTCAAATCTGAACATCAATGACGTCCTAGGGAATTACTCTCTGACTCTGGTTGATGCCTTGGATACACTTGCAGTAAGTATTCAGCCTTTTCTTCTTTAATCAGGAATAATAAAGTGTTTGGGGGCTTATTGTATTTCTCCATTCCCCTAGGAATGGGAGTTCCGGGAAATGCTGTACTCAGAAGGCTTTGATGAGTGCTAGTTATTTTAATGACCTTTATGGGAAGGCAGGGGAGCATGGAAGGCTAAGTGAGAGGACATGTGGCTCTCCTTTAAGGGCAGAGAAGAAATGAATGGCTAGCTTTTAGAAAACTTTTTTCCTTTGCCATCCTATGTCCTAACAGTCTGGATAATTTAGTTACTATTTAGTTAAAATTAGGAAGTGAAGGAGGAATCCTATCAGATGGCCTGCTATTTCTTCATTGCTCAAACTATAACAAATAGTGAAGGCTGGACAATTAGATCACCAGCTGTATTAGCTACTTTCCTGCCATTGTGATGAAGCAGCAGGGCTAAGAGCAAGTTTAGGGAGAGAGAGTTTATTTTGGTTTAATGGGTCCACAGGGTAGCCGTTAATGGTGGGAATGGCATGGCATGGTGGCTGGATCAGGAAGCTAGATGTTTAGTCACATTTTCCTCCACAGGCTGCACCTCCTAGAGGTCCACACAAGGTCCCCAAACAGCACCAGCAGCTGAGGACCAAGTATTACAATACATGAGCCTATGGGACCATTTCTCATTCAAACTACTATATACGCCTTCTAGTCTCCATGTCTCTTCCCTAGAAATCAGGTCACACCTTCCTGTCACCTTTTCTTTCTGGGATAGAGTTTATAAAAAACGGATACTATACCTCTCAATGGCTTCTCCTCGTGCAGCTAGATGCAAGCTAAGTTTATGCCCTTCCTTGGTGCATAGACTAGACTAGGCTAAAGTATGAAGTATGAAACTTGCCCCAAACCCTAAGAGCCTTTAAGAACTAGAACTTCTGTTTGTTTTCTGGAGCTTCATGGTCCAGTCTCTCCTTTTAGGACCCTGTCCTGCTCCACACACAGACCTCTCTCTCCTAATTGCTCTCTCACTTTAAATCATGGCTTTAGCTGGAAGTCTCTCTGCTAACAGTTCAGTCTGAAGGATCATTTTCTGTTAGCTCCTTTTAAGGAATCTACCATTCTTCTTTTTAGCTTGTAACATGGTACTTCCAGAGCAAAATCCAGAAGATTTCAGGATCAGAAACTACCCTAAAGTGCTTCTAGCAACTGGCTTCTCAGGGGTGTCTGTACAGGGTGCTTTCCTATGCACGTGGCCCTCTCTGTAGACACCTGTTATTTCCTGCTTCTTGGTGTTGGCCGTTGTTTATGACAGATGAGGTCTACCAAGCTGTGTCCTGCTTTTACACCTCTCATCCCTCAGCATCCCTCATTGACTCTCAGAGGCTGGAGACCTTGAAACATAAACGCAAGACATGTTCAGAAGGTGATAAGACATACTAGATATGTCAGGCAGTTATGTGCTTCATGGCGTAGCACCACAGAGTGTGGGTTCCAGGGGACATTTCCAGTGTTCTGCAGTCTCCTTAGTAATTTCACAAACCCTTGCCTATTCTCTCTGAGACATCTTTACTATTAGAAAGCTATTAAATCTTATATCAAGTATATTTAATAATTTCAATATCAAGTATGTTTAATAATTTATCTGATTCCTTTAAATGTCACCAAGAAATGTTTAAAGCTCTCAGGTAGGAGTTGGAAGTTTATACCAAGCTTGTCTCGTGTTTTGCTAATAGTAGAGTTGCAGGACTTGGAAAGAGCTGGAGGTAATGTTGTGTGCCTTCATTTAATGGATAGCAGAAAGAGGGCTGGGCCCTGGTTCTGGTAGGGCAGCTGGCGTTCCTTCTAGGCTTTAGGTGCAGAGCACTTTCAGCCTTCCAGTATTTCCTTCTGGAGTGATTGCTGCTCCATTACGTCTCTACCATCACTTCTCAGAATGTGCCCAGACAAGTAAATGCAGTGTAATTAGTGCTAACTCGCTGGAGCTGTGAGAGGCTGACTCAGCCCGCTGCTGGGAAAGGAGAGTGAGAAGGTGCTGTGCAGCTTAAGCAAGCTCAGCCTCCTATGCACTCCTGCTCATCCCATCATATCTCTACCCCTGCTTGCTAAGGACAGAGATGCTATCCTTACTATTTGTTGTACTGTCCTCCACACTTGACAGTAAGTGATACATAGTAGGACTGCAGATTTTTGATTAAGTGAATAGTTTCTAACCCAATTTTGTCCAACATCTATCTGTTCTAAGGGTATGCCCTTGATAGTATAGTTCTCAAACACACTGGAGAAATTCTATTAGAGATCCACATCACACAACAGCATTTTATTTAGTTTAATTTTTATGTTGAGGTAAAGAAGTTATTTAATTAAAAAATTAAGAACATTATTTAGTGCCTGTGTGTGTGTGTGCGCGCGCGCGCGCGCGTGTGTGTGTGTGTGTGTGTGTGTGTGTGTGTGCGCGCACACGCGCGCGCGTGCTCACGTGCTCATGACACAGCAAGTTGGTGGACAACTTGTAGCTTGTAGAGTCAGTTCTCTCCTCCCATTTGGATTCCAGCGATAAAACTCAAGTTGATAAACTTGGTAGCTCGTAGCCTTATCTACTGAGCCATCTTCCTGGCCCTGTATTTAAGTTTTGAGACAGGGTCTTAACAATAAGGTTCAGGAAGGTCTTGTAGCAGTCTTCTTGCCTCAAACTGCAAGTGATGTGCTTACAGGCTGTGTGCATGTTTGTTTGTTGATTTTGGTGACTGGGGCTCTGCACACAGGAGGTGAGTATGTTGTTCTTGAGACAGTCTCCTACTGGTGGCCATCTTTATGCCTCAGCCTCCAGAGTGTGGACTTAGAGGTTGCAGCTGCACTTCAGCATTTAAAAGATTCTGGGAAGCCCCTCCTCCTCCAGTCAGCCTTTCTCAGGCCTGTGCAGGTCTGTGCCCTGGTCACTGTGTGCTCACTGGCTAGCTAAGGAGACACCTTACAGAGTAGAATGTGGTGTGCCTAGATTGCATCACCTTCCCCAGCTTGATCTGAGATCATATTAGCCTTGCAGATGCATCAGATACTGTTCTTGGAGGGTGTCTGTGAGGAAACAGACCTATCCCTGTGGGTTTCAGCATAGAATAGCTGGTCTTGAACATGGCAGTGTGTAGGCTCAACTCTCATGTGTTCCTTAAGTTGAGGTTTTTCTTTCTTGTTAGCATTTTCAACAGATGTTTGCAGATAAGCTGCAAGAACCCCTAGGGGAAAAGAGTCTCCTGATCATTGCATGCAACCAGAACAAGATTGCATGATCTTTTAAAAAGGAACACTGAGAACAGAAAGCCTGAGTCTGCTCTATACACAAGCAGATAATATGACTTGAGAAACACACAGCGATCAGTATTGTAAGAGAAGGCACACCCCAAAGGAGGAGTGTCTGAAGAATCATTTCTCCTTAATGCTATTATTTATTTACTGGTGGAGATGTGTATGACTATAGGAAAAATGGTTTTAAAATATAGGTGAAATCAAATCATTTCCATGTTGGTTAAACTATAGCATTTTGTGATGGTTTTGTCCTTTTAGAAGGGAATAGCACACTGTGGTATTGTATCTACACATGACACATAGTAACCTTAATTTTTAAGTTGGATGTAGAACGGATAGTTTGTATATTTTGTTTTTATATTTTAAATATTCATTTATTTTTCTGTCCATGTGTGTACATGTTTGTGTGTGAGGGCAAGCATGTGCCACAGTATTGGTGTGGAGATCAGAGTGCAAACTGTGCTGTCTTTTTATATGTGTTCAGGGACCTGTGCTCAGGTCATCAACTAGGCTTGCATGGTAAGCACTTTTACCCATGGAACCATCTCCCAAGGCCTACGGCACTGATTTTAGACTGTTTTGTTAATACCACTTCTCAAAATCCTCATACATCTGAATGACAAGCAAGGTCGATTAGTTTTGCAAACATCTTGGCTTTTTTTACGAAGCAGAGATAGAATGACATTTTAATTTTCT
>JADRCD010236585.1:0-16229 GCA_019843815.1 Montemys delectorum | reverse complement strand
AAAACAAAAAAAGATACATATTCCTGTCCTATACCACTGAGGCTCCAGCCATGGCCCTCTGCTCTTCCTATTCCCTCCCTGCACTCCTTGACCTGGGGGGGGGGGGGCTGGGGAGGGGAGGGGCGGGTTTGTGTGTGTCCCTGACTGGTTCCAGCCCAATCTATTCCCTGAAACACAGAGATTCCACCTTTCTTGCCCCACCCGGAGTCTTTGGAGCTTGGAGACATTCCAGAGTGCTCCGGCTCAGTACCGAATTTGTTGCTTGCTCAGAGCACTAGGCGATCAGAACCAACTTCTCTCCTTTCCCTCAGAGGTGTTGATAGTAACAGCAGCAACGAGCTGCCAAGTTGGCAGGAGAACAGAGCGGCTGTGCACTGCGGATTGGGGGGAGGGGTGCGGGGAGCAGCGAACCCACAAAGGGCAGAGCCAGGATGACAGTCTGTTTATCCTGAAATTAAAAAGGTCCCTCCAGGCTGAGCGACCAGCATCCTACCTGGGGGTGGGGGTGGGATGAGGATGCTGTGGTTTGAAGGGAGAGGCCCCCGAGGGAGGCCTGAGGCTGATGATGCAGATGTAGCACCTGGGAGGCTCCCAGTCCTGGCTGTTGCTATAGTTGGGTGGGAGGGATCTGCTGGCTAGGCCCAGAGGGCAACCCAGGCTTAGGAGGTGAGGCGGAGATCACCTTTGTTCCAGTTCTGCAGCAGGGCTATGGAAGCCACGTTTGAATGGCTATGGAACACAAGGGGAGCTATCTATTGTGAATCTACTTCTTCCTAAAGCTAGGGACAACTAGGGGGACGTGGGGGGGACACTCATCCTCTGTCAATCACACAGAGCTGGGGATCTCAGTAGAATCATTCAGCTTCCTGGAGCCTCCACAGTTAATGATACCTACTTCAGAGGTGTGTGTGTGTGTGTGTGTGTGTGTGTGTGTGTGTGTGTGTGTGAAGATTCAACAGACTCAGAAGAATCAAAGCTTACTATAAGGCAGATATACTAAGAGCTTTATGGATGTCAATTCACTTGATCTGCAGACTCTACCAAACAGGTGCTGCTATTAGCATTCCCATTTTCATAATAAAGTAGCTGAGGCACAGGGTCCTTAAGAAACATATTCAAGGGTAGTGGTGGTGCATGCCTTCAATCCCCACACTTGGGAGGCAGAGGCAGGAGGATTTCTGAGTTTGAGGCCAGCCTGGTTTACAGAGTGAGTTCCAGGGCTACATAGAGAAACCCTGTCTTGAAAACCAAAAAAAAAAAAAAAAAAAAAAAAGAAAGAAAAAAAGAAACATATTCAAGATCACAGAGCTGGTGAATAGCAAAGTCAAAGACTTGAGCCCAGTTGTGTGGTGTGTAGGCTGATGTTCCAGCCTCTGCACACACTGACTTCATAGTATAACCTAGCTCTGGCACCGCGTTTGCTTGGCATAAAACATTTACTAAGTGCTGGCTACCACCATAATGCGATTGGATATTTCCAACAGGATACAGGGATTTTGTGAGGCCCTAGCTCCCCACCCTATCTTTGGTCTCTACTCCACGTCTGTCTTAGAAGTTAGAGGAATTCTCCCTTTAGCAAGCCGTTGGCCTGGCTTGATTCTCTGTTCTTCCACCCCCCTCCTCCCTGAAGCAGAGCAGCAGAATTCTCAGCTTCTTTTAGTTACCCTCAGCTTGCAAAGAAAACATAGCCTGCTGTGTCTGCTGCCAGTTCCTCTCTGGTGACAGCCATAACCCATGTGTTGGGCGCCAGCCTGTGCTGTGGGTAGAGCCAGGAGCCTGGGGCTGGACCTCGGGGCCCTGCTAGAGAGCTTGAGCCTGGCACTGGGAAGTGTAGTCCTCTGCCTTAGAGCTTTTAGCTGTAAGAGCTAAGGCCAAATGCTCTCTGTCTCTGTCTCTATCTCTCTGTCTCTCTTTCTGTGTCTCTGTCTCTGATTCTGTCTTCTGTCTCTCTCTGTGTCTCTGTGTCTCTCTGTGTATCTCTGCATCTCTCTCTGTGTCTGTGTTTGTCTGTCTGTCTCTGTCTCTTTGTCTCTCTCTCCCCTTCTCTCTCTCTGTCTCTGTCTTTTTCTTTCTCTCTGTTTCTCTCTCTCTCTTTCTCTCTGTCTCTCTGTCTTTCTCTCTCTCTCTCTCTCTCTCTCTCTCTCTCTCTCTCTCTCTCTGTGTGTGTGTGTGTGCGTGTGTGTGTGTGTGTGTGTGTGTGTGTGTGTGTGTGTGTTTTGCTGGGGATCTAACCTAAAGCCTGTGGCATGTTGGGTAGGTGCCCTCCTGCTAAACCCCATTTCCAGCCCTTGGTTTTTGATACCTGATCCTCCTGCATCCACTTCCTGCATGCTGGGACTATAGGAATGGGCCATTGGCCCAGCTATTATAGATGGCGTGTGAGGAAACCCATGGTTTACTACTGAGCATGGTGGTGTCTGCCTATAACCTCGGCACTTTGGAGATGGAGGCCCGGATGATCAGGCATTCAAGGCCAGCCTGGGCTACAGTGGAACAGATATCAGGGCAGCTTTATAAATTAGTGATGAGCTTTCCAGGTCCACTAAACTGCAACACTCTTGTCTCTTGCAAGGGACCAGACAGATAATTCTGTGCACTTCCTATGTACTGAAGCTACTTTCTGTCAAGTCAAACCAGAGCCAAATGCCTAGTTGCCAACTGCTTCTTAGGCCAAACATCAGCCTGGGGCAATTAAACATGGATCCTCAGCAGTGTGTGTGTGTGTGTGTGTGTGTGTGTGTGTGTGTGTGTGTGTGTGTGTGAATCACAGTGTAGATGTCACATGCGTACTGAGGAGGTCTGACTCGGGGCTATAGAGGCATCATCCTGATTGCCTACTTCACCTGAGAGGGCAGGTGACTTTGGAGACCACAGAGGAGTGGTACAAGTAAGTAAAGCCTTGTCATGGTAACTCAAAAGGAACCATCATCCCAAATACCACAGGTCCTGATCAGAGAGCAGGAGAGAGCATCTCCTAGTCAGAAACGTAAAGGAATTCACTAGAACAAAGAGGAAAAAGAGGGCTGGCACAGGTCCTTCTACATGCTAACTATCCCAGCAACACTAAACAGCCTTCAGTTCTGATAGCACCTCCCCCCACCCTGTGGCCAGAGAGGAGGAGGGGAAACTGAGGCACCAAAGCAGAGGAGAGCGCTGAAGAGTTTCAAGGCACACTCAGAAGGCTGTTGTCTATCTCCTCACAGGAGTGGCCACCATATTGGTCTGGGGTGTTTGTTGGCTGTTTGCTCTTGTAGTATTCAGGGGTCTCTGCGGCCTTGCCTGGCTGCAGAGAGACCAGCTGGGAGAGGCAAGAGGTCAGTTAAGGTCAGCATGACTCAGCAGATGCTGGTTCAAACTTCTGAAGTCTGACTCCAAGTGGTTTATTTTAGGCATATTTAAGCACAGCACAATTTAGTCAAAACCATGTAGGTGATAAATAACTCAATCCCTCCTGCACAACAAAGCATACGTGTGTCTCCTTGAGGAACAAAGCAAATTAAATACAGATCAGACGTGACTCCATTAGAAACTCTTCTGTCTAGACCATAAAGATAGGTTCTATAGATCGACTGAGGAAAACACCCTTATGATAAGGGACTCGGGGAGGATCCAGTGCCAGAAAAGTCTCTGGCCACACCACAAGAAGGTCACTAGGCTGGAAAGCACATCTGTCCCCGCTTTCTGGGCAGAGAACAGGTATTGCATTCCTTCCATTGACAGAACAACCCTGTGTGCTTACCATGCCAGATTCTCCCAGTGCTTGCCTGTGAACATAAAGACCTCCATCCCTCCCACCCACATCAGTGGATGTCAGGGGCAGAGAGAAATGCCTTCCAGTCAACTCACGGCTACGCACATGGCTCTTCCGTGAAGCAAATGGCTGGAGTCGTAGTGTCTTATCCTCAGAAATTTATTTTTTCTTCTTCAGACCTTGAGGTTCTCATCTATAACCGTCTGCAAGGATTCTCAGGTAGTTTTTTTTTTCTTTAAATATTTATTTATTATTTCATGTACATGAGTACACTGTTGCTCTTTTAAGATACACCAGAGGAGGGCATCTGAACCCATTACAGATGGTTGTGAGCCACTATGTGGTTGCTGGATATTGAACTCAGGACCTTTGGAAGAGCCGTCAGTGCTCTTAACCGCTGAGCCATCTCTCCTGACCTTTGAGGTAGGGGGTGGTGGTGGTGGTGGTGGTGCGGGGAGGGGGGGTAGGGAAATTCCATGTGTGTGTGGTGGGAGGCAACTGCCTTCCTCTAGCTGCTGAGGAAGCTATGTGGAGCTAAGCCAACTGTCCAAAGAAAGGCATGAAGTCTGGAGAGGTGAGAAGCAGAAGGCCAGAGCTGGACAAAGATGGTGACACATACCTACCAGAGTACCAAGAGGAAGATCACAAGGGGAGGATCCAATGAAGGGCCGGGGCTGCCTGCCTATGAGAGACTGACAGGAGAGAGTGGCCTCTCCAGGGTGAGGTGGTGGAGAAAGCACATTTCTCAGCTTCTGAACACTTGATGAGGGGCATATAGAGGGCAGTACAGAGGCAGGGACATGCCTGAGATGACCCTAAGAGTTCATTCCCTTCGGAGTCTTCTGAAGAAAGTCAGCTTGGACAGCAGAAGTGGGTCGAGGCTCCATTTTCCTGAGGAAGCTCTGTGCTGGAGGCAAGATGTGTTACATTGCCTGTTCACTTATTCATGAGGCTATCGATTATAATGCAGCTTTTCCACAGGCTCCTGAGGTAGCATGAGTTGGGAGAAGAAAGAAAGCCAACTCGTTTGCTCTGGAGATATCAGGAGCTCGGGCAGGCCGTCTGCCTTAGGTGCCTCCATCCCTTTTCCCCACACTCCTTTCCCAGCCCTTTGAAGCACTCAGGACCTGAGTTGTGAGCTGTGAATAGCTCTTTGAATTAAGTTCTCTATTTGCTGTTGTAATTAAAGACTCTGACAAAAGCAACTGAATAGGGAAAGGTTATTATTATTATTATTATTATTATTATTATTATTATTATTTTGGCTCACAGTTCAAGGGTCTAGCCCACCATGGTGGGGAATGAAGGGGCTTGAGGCAGGGTATTCACATTGCAGCGACAGTCGGGAAGCATAGACACTAGAGGAACTCTGCTGCCATTCAGCCCCTTATCACTTACCCGATCCAGAATTCCAGCTAGAGGATGGTGCCACCCACAGTGGACAGGTTTTCCTCCCTCCATTGGTTTAGTCAAGATGATCCCGACAGGAATAGAAAGATAGCTCTGCAGTTAGGGGCACTTGTTGTTCTTACAAAGGAGTCGGGGTTCAACTCCCAGCACCCACATGACAGGTAACAACCACTCACAACTCAGGCGATTCAATACCCTCTTCCATGGGCACACATAGGTACACATGGACATACATGCAGGCAGAACACTAATTCACATAAAATAGACCTTAAAAAAAAACCACAAACAATCCCCCATAGGCTTCTGAGCATGCCTCTCCAGTGTCTGTCAAGCCAACATTAACCATCACACTCCTTTCTCAGGCCTGGCTATTCTGGAGTTCCTTCTGGTATTTAGAGCCATCCCAACACTCCAAATCCTAAGAGTCCACGCATTGGTTGAGTCCAGACATCACAATCCTGAGCTCTAAAGGTCCCCAGCAGTCTTATTAATAAACCTTATTCTTTTGCTGGAAACTAACAGAAGCCAAGGGGAAGCTACACAAAGTAAGCCACGAGACTGGACAACAATGGAGGCCTCTTGACTGCCACTCTCCCAAATGGCTCTTCTTAAGATCCTCAATCCAAGCTTGTGCTCAGCTTAAGGCTAGGAGGCTCCTGATCCTTGCTCTCCCTTCTCCTCAGCTTCATTTGTCTTTGCCCTCAGTGGGCCTCACTTCCAAATGGGATCAAAAGAGCTAAGGGCATTGATTATGAGCCTGGCCTGCCACTTCCATCTCTTTTCTAGAGGCCTCTCATACTCTCCACCCCAGCTTTGTATTTTTTTTTCAAGACAGGGTTTCTTTGTGTAGCCTTGGCTATCCTGGCTTTGTAGGCCAGGCTGGCCTTAAACTCACAGAGATCCATCTGCCTCTGCTTCCCAAGTGCTGGGATTAAACACCTGTCCTTTTTTTTTTTTTTGAGACAGGGTCTCTTTACATAGCCCTGGCTGCCCTGGAATTTACCATGTAGACCAGGCTAGCCTGGAACTCATAGAGATTCACCTGCCTCTGCCTCCTGAGTGCTGGGACTAAAGGCATGCACTTACCATGCCTGGCCATCCCCTAGTCTTTAAACTAGCATTATTCTGGCTTCTTGGAGATGTTGTTCCCCAGTTCTTGTGAAAGCCAATGGTTCTTCTTGTTCTTGGGACTCAAACTATACAGGCAGGTGTGCTGGTTAAGTTGTTACTGTTTTGTTGTTTTGTCAAATTTATACAAGCTAAAGTCATCTGGGAAGAGGGAACCTCAGTTGAAAAGTACCTTCATTAGATTGACCTGTAGGCAAGTCTATGGGGCATTTTCTTGATTCATGATTGATGTAGAAGGGTCCAACCCATTGTAAGTGGTGCTACCCTTGTGCAGTGCAGTTGGTCCTGGGTTGTATTAAAAGCAGGCTGAGTAAGCCGTGAGGAGCAGGCCTGTGAGTAGCAGTCCTCTGCTTCGGTTCCTGCCTTTGGGTTCCTATCCTGTTTGAGTTTCTGCCCTTACTTCCTTCAGTGATGGTCTGTGATCTGGACATACAAATCAAATAAGCCCTTTGCTCCCATGTTGGTTTCGGTCCTTTTTATTACAGCAGTAGACAGGGAGCCAAGACAGCAGGAATGAGTCTTTTTAGATGAGCCAAGTCAAGAACATAGGCCGACAATGAAGCAAGTCCCAGGGGCTAGCTCCCCAACTTTGGAGACCCTGTCATGTGCCTTCATTGATTGTGGCTCTAAATTGAGGGGTTGTTGGCTGGGGCTAGGTGCACATGTTGAAGATTGTCTGTGCCCTTGTAACTCTCTGCACGTTTATTGTAACTTTCAGTATTGCAGTGTACTGGCCTCCTCTTTCTGCTGTCTCACAAGCTATGCAATGACCAAAGGGAATTGCTTACAGACACTACATTTTCTTCCTTTGTCACTATGTACTGCACCTGTGCTTCCTATTGTACAGATGCTGTTACCATACTCCCTGCTGCCTTCCTATTACAGTAGCTGTTTAATGGCATCTATTCTGCATTGGTTTTTTTTGTTTTGTTTTGTTTTGGTTTTGGTTTTTGGTTTTTTGAGACAGGGTTTCTCTGTATAGCCCTGGCTGTCCTGGTCCTGGAGCAGATCAGGCAGGCCTCAAACTCAGAAATCTGCCTGCCTCTGCCTCCCAAGTGCTGGGAATTATTTTTTTGGTTTTTCTAGACAAGGTTTCTGTATAGCCCTGGCTGTGCTGGAACTCACTCTGTAGACCAGGCTGGCCTTGAACTCAGAAATCCACCGGCCTCTGCTTCCCAAATGCTGGGATTAAAGGCGTGTGCCACCACTGCCTGGTGCATTGTTGATGTTTGTTGTGTTTCTCTGTGTAGCCCTGGGTGTCCTGAAACTCACTCTGTAGACCAGGCTGACCTTGAACTCTCGGAGATCTCCGGTCTCTGCCTCCTGAGTGCTGGGATTAAAGGTGTGCACCACCATTGCCTGGTCATCTTCTCTACATTTTAACCCCACATAACTCTCAAAAGTATCCCTATTTCTTCTCAGGGTAGTACACCTCATATGTTACAAAGTTAGGATTTGGTTTCGAGGGCCTGTGACACTAAACTGCCTCTCAAGAAATAGCTTCCTCGGCCAACATTTCCCTTCTCAGCCCAGGGTTTGATCTGCACTTGGCCTATCTATCACACATTTTTTGTGTCCTTAGGGTTCGTTAAATGTGTTTTGAGTGAAGGAATATGTGTATGACTGACTGGCTCTGAATCATAGCAAGGTCTAAGGCTCGTCCAAAGCCTTTCCACACCCCATGCCCTGTGGCGTAACAGGGAGTTAGAACTCTCTTTCTGAAGGATTCTGGCCTCCCGTTGCCTTTTCAGAGGCGTTCTGGGAAAGGAAGGGAATGGGATGTTCATGAATGAGGGAGGAGAGGAGCACAAAGCTGTGTGTGACTAGCAGTCCCTTTTACTGGATGTTTCAGGCAGCTGCCGGGGAAGTGATGTCGGCCTTCCAGGCTGGGAACGGCAAGCATTACTGATTGCTTTGTGTGATTTGACAGGGCTGTGATGGCATGGCCGATAAATCCTGAGTCATTCAGGGCCTGGACTAGGAGCAAGGGCCTCCAAAGTACATTCCACCCACCTTGAGACCTGGAGATATGGGTCAGCCGTAAAAGGCATGCTTAGCATGTTTGGGGCTCTGGTTCCATCTACACCAAACCCCCACTTCTATCTGGGCAGGTGGGAATATCTTTTATTGTCTATTTTGCTGTTGAAGATTGAGACAAGGTCTCCTGTCTCCCTGGCTGGCCTGGAACTCACAGAGATCCCCCTGCTTCTGCCTCCTGAGTGCCCAGATTAAAGGTTCTTGCTACCATGCCCTGGAACAGAAGGGTCAGGCTCCTGGGTCAGGCCCGGAAAGGCAGTTTTTGGTTCTGCCTCTGTGCAAATCCATCTGTGTTGACAGAATGTGGGTGTGTGAGCCCACACCCATTCCTCCCAGCCTCCTTCCTACAACCGTATGTGTATATCTCCTGCTGATCAAAACAACCATTTAAAAGTGCTTGCAGTTGCTGGTGTGTCTACTATGATCCTTGTGTCTTCAAACCCAATGTGATGGTTCACCTCAATTGGATTAAGAGATACATAAAAATAACAAAGCATGCTTTTGGTGTGTCCACAAGGGTGTTTCTGGAGACCATTGAATGGTGAAGACTTTTGCCTAGTGAGCGATTTAATCTATCGATGGGTTCACACTTCCAGTATACTGACAGATGGTGGGAACTCTGGAGGCGAGGGGCTGGCTAAGGAGAGTGTATTCCTGAAGGTGTGCCTGGCATCTCTGATGTGTGTGCTTTAGTCTTGGCCCTTTCCCATTACTCTGCTCTGCTTCTTTGTTGCTTAAGGTAAACAGCCTCCCACTCCACAAACCTCTGCTTTGCCCCCAGGCCCAAAGTAATAGAACCAAACCCTGGGCTTGAACCTCTGAAACGATGAGCCAAATGAAACGTTTCATTTCTTTCTCTCAGGTATTTGTCACAGTGAGAGGATGTCTAACAAACCCACCTACCTCCATGACCTCCTTCCATCTTTCCAACAATCCCTTCGGGGCCAGCCTGGTCAACAAAGTAAGTTCCAGGACAGCCAGGGCTATATAGAGAAACCCCGTCTTGAAAAACAGAACAAAACAAAAAAGAAAAACAAACAAACACACACAATCCATTCAGGACACGGAGAGCTAACTGTTTTACACACCAGTAAGTAGGTAAGATCCAGAGAGGCTGTGACGTGTGGTAAATCAGTGTGGGGTTCATACTCTTGCTTCATTTTTAAAAGATTTATTTATGGCCGGGTGGTGGTGGTGCATGCCTTTAATCCCAGCCCTTGGGAGGCAGAGGCAGGTGGATTTCTGAGTTCGAGGCCAGCCTGGTCTATAGAGTGAGTTCCAGGATAGCCAAGGCTACACAGAGAACCCTGTCTCGGGGGGGGGGGGGAAAAAGATTTATTTATTTTTATGTGCATTGGTGTTTTGCCTGCCTGTATGTCTTGTTTGTTTGCTTGTTTGTTTGTTTGTTTGAGACAGGGTTTCTCTGTATAGTCCTGGCTGTCCTGGAACTCATTCTGGCTGGCCTTGAACTCAGAAATCTGCCTGCCTCTGCCTTCCAAGTGCTGGGATTAAAGGCGTGTGCCACCACGGCCTGCCGTGCCTGTATGTCTTATGTGAGGGTGCCAGGTCCCCTGGAACTGGAGTCTCAGACAGGTGTGTGCTGACACGTAGGTGCTGGGAATTGAACCTAGGTTCTTTGGAAGAGCAGCCAGTCGTCTTAACCCCTAAGCCTTCTCTCCAGATTGTGGCTCCCATGACATTAGGAACACACATTAATGTTCCTAAGGTAGAACATGCAAACAGCAGTTCTAAAGCAGACTGTTCCTCACTCTCAGTATCCCCAAGATAGAATAAAGACGCTCCTCTCTAGAAAGGCTCTGCCTTGCCGCCTGCCCCTTTCTGAAAGTGTTCAGGCAAAGGCTAGGGGAAGCAGAAGCTTTCCTGGGAGAACAGAGCTGTAGGTCCTTCCTGGGCAGAGAGGAGCCAGTGGGAACTGGCTGACGCAGGTTTCCCTCTGCCCTTCCTCCCACACTTGGTGGCCATCCATTGACGTCGAGAAGCCTACCTGAAAATGTATCTGGCTTTGAGAAATCATGCACTGAACTGTTCATTCGTTTGGTAACAGCTCCTGGCAGGCTGGCTATGAGTCAGCCTTTGATCTCGTCGCTGGACCATACCCCAGTGAATACCACAGGAGGAGTTCTCATCACCCAAGAAAAGGGACATCTTCTTGGGGCAAAGTGAGGTAGAGAGATGGGAGCTGTAGGGGTGTTTCCTCCTCATGGGAACATTCCTTCCTGGAGGGTGGCTCGAAAGACTCTGGACACTGACAGAACACACTAAGTTCAAGAGTCTAAGGGAACCTAGAAGGCTCAAGAAGCTGTAGAAGTCCTAAGGCTTCTCCCCAGGGTTGTATAAGCCATGACCAGCTAGTGAGAGGAGATGCCCCAGAGTCCAGCTGCCTCTAAATCATGTAGAGCTCCAGTATGGAGATTGCTCGCATCCTCATTTATGCTGGGGTGAACTTTTTGAAGATGTACCTGCCTTTGAGTCATCTGCTCCAGTAAATAACTGCCCCGCCCCTGTAAGTAATCCCAATAAACTTATTGGTCCAAGACAAATTTGGGTAGAATAATTTCTTCCTTTCTTTCTTCCTTCCTTCCTTCCTTCCTTCCTTCCTTCCTTCCTTCCTTCCTTCTTTTTTTAAAAATTTCAAGACAGAGTTTTTTTCTGTTGGCTCTGACTGTCCTGGAACTTACTCTGTAGACCAGGCTGGCTTCAAACTCACAGAGATCCACCTGCTCCTGACTTCTGAGTGATGGGACCAAAGGCAATCATTTCTTTAGTCTGTTGCCAGTTCTTTATCTGGGGTGAATAGAAAACTGTTCACATCTCCCTAGGCAAAGTCACACAACACTAGGCCAGAGAAATAATGGAAGCTCACAGAAGCAATGCCTATAGGCCACCTTGAGAAGAGACATACTGAGGTCATGACTGACGGATGGGCAGAACATGAAGCAAGCCAAGGCAGGGTAGGGGTGGGAGTGTTTCAGATACAAGGAACAGCATATGTGATGGTCCTGAGTCCAGAGATGCATGGGATAGTGAAAGACTTGAAGAACACACACAGGGCTGGAATGTAGCACATATGGGACACCAGAAAATATGATGTGAGGGGTGAGGTGTGTCATCAATTTCTGTTGATGTGATAAAATACCACAACCAAAACTAACTTATGGAAGTTAATTTTGGCACTGGCTCCAAGAGAATAAGAGTTCATCATGGTGGAAAGACTTAGCAGTAAGTTTAGGCAGGCATGGTGGCTGGAGAAGGAAGCTAAGCGATCACATTTTTATCCACACAGGGAGCAAAGAGGGAGACCTGAAGGAGGAGCTAAGCTATAAACTCTCAAGACTCCAGTGGCATACTTCCTTCAGCAAGGCACCTCTTGAAGGCCCCATTACCTCCCCAAACAGTGCCATCAACTGAGGACCAAGTGCTTAGATATGTAAATCTATCTTAGATGGTTTTTGTTGTTGAAAATACTTATTTTAGTTCATTTTAATTATGTGTTGGATTGATGTGTGGTCTGCATGTGGTTATGTGCTCATGAGTACAGGTTCCAGCAGAGGCCAGAGGTGTCCGATCCTCTCCTGCTGGAGTTACAGATGGTTGTGAGCCAACCAGATACAGGTGCTGGAAGCCAATCTCATGCCGTCTGGAAGAGCAGCAAAGGCTTGTAACTGTTGAGGACATTTTTTTTTTCAAGCCACCATAGGAGGTTAGATTGTCTCATAGAGGGCTTGAGAAAGCCCAGGCGGAAGAAGCTTTAACCTGAAAACACATGGCCCTAAGATGGTTTTCTTTATTATGTCTTTATTACTGCTCTCTGTTATTTAGAATCTTATAGAGTAGCCCAGTCAGGCTTCGACCTCACCATTCTCCTGCCTTTGACTTGGTGTGGGATTGCACACATGTACCAAGCCTGGAAAGCTTTGTTTTGTTGACATTTAGTCATTCTTACTTCGAGTGTGCCTGCGTGCCACAAGTGCAGTGCCTGTGGAGGCCAAGAGAGGGCAGTGAATCACTAGGAATTGGAGTTACAGATGTTTGTGAGCCACCTTGTAGGTGCTGGGAATCTTATCCAGGTTATTTGGAAAAGCAGCCAATGCTCTTAACCAGTGAGCCATCCCTCCAGCCCTAAACCTGGAAAGTTCTAAAGGACATGCATATCATGTTTAGCTTTGTGTTTTAGAAAAGTACTTTTTGAGCTGGCCAGTGGTGGCATATACATTTAATCCCAGCACTCAGGAGGCAAAGACAGGTGAATCTCTGTGAATTGGAAGCGAGATTGGTTTATAAGCAAGTTTCAGGACAGCCAAAGCTATACAAAGAAACCTCCTTTCTCTGTCTCTCTGTCTCTGTCTGTCTCTGTCTCTGTCTGTCTCTGTCTGTCTCTGTCTGTCTGTCTGTCTGTCTCATACACACACACACACACACACACACACACACACACGCACGCGCGCGCACACACAAAATGGAGATGTCAGGAAGAGGTTTGGTGTGGAGTGAGTGGATATGGGAGGGGTGGGAATGATGGGCTCTAATGTAGTTGTATTAATTCTTCCCTTATCTGTGCGTGCGTGCGTGCACACATATGGATGTGGGTGCACATGTGTATGTATGTGTGTGCTTTATGTGTACATGTGGATGTGGTACATGCGTGTGTGCTTGTATGTGCAATGTGGATGTGGGTGCACATGTATGTGCTTGTATGTGCACCCATGGATGGAGGTGCACATGTATGTGTGTATGTATGTGGAGGCAGTTGTCAGCCTTGGGTGTCGTTCCTCAGGAGCCAGTTCCCTTGTTTTCTGGGACATGATCTCTCACAGGGACCTGGGACCTGGCAGTTAGGTTAGTTGAGCTAGCCCATGAGCTTCAGGGATCCTGTCTAGCTCTGCCCCCTCAGCACTGGGATTACTACTACATTCCACTGTGCATGCTTCTTACATGTTTGTGGCAGCTGGAACCTAGGCTCTCATGCTTATGCAGAAAGCACTTTACTGACTGTGTGTACTCCCCAGCCCCTAGTCAGATGGTATTTATGGAATATCTATGATCACACTGTTTAATACCTAATTGTGTGACTGGTTACATGGTCACTCAGAATAAGCAAAATATTGATCAGTCTCCTTTTTAGCTGTGTTGGTCTTTTGTTTGTTTGTTTGTTTTTGTTTTTCGAGACAGAGTTTCTCTGTGTAGCCCTGGCTGTCCTGGAACTCACTCTGTAGACTAGACTGGCCTTGGACTCAGAAATCTGCCTGCCTCTGCCTCCCAAGTGCTGAGATTAAAGGCGTGTGCACCACCACTGCCTGACTGTGTTTGTCTTCTTAATAAGTCATAGTTGAGGCTGGAGAGATGGCTCATCAGTTAAGAGCACTGACTACTCTTCCAGAGGTCCTGAGTTCAAGTCCTAGCAACTACATGGTGGCTCACAACCATCTATAGAGGAATCTGATGCCCTCCTCTGGTGTGCCTGAAGACAACTATATATGTATAATAAAATCTTAAAAAAAAAGTCGTAGTCAGTGGAGTACAAGCATGTGGGGTATGACTGTAAAGCTGCCCTTATAGACAAGTAGACAAGGCATTCTGGCATATGAGCCATCATCTTAGATCCTGAAGTAAAGCTGAGGGTGTGTGTGAAGCTGGCAGAAAACTGGCCCCTGAGATCTGAGAACTGGAGACAGTGTACCAGACCCAGACTTAGTACCTCTGATCTCCTTTAATCTAAGATAGAAATAAACTTGTAAGAGTAAGATAGCTTAGCTGTCAAGGATAGGCACCACTTGGTTGTGAACCCAAGTTTGGTTCCCAGCACTCACATGAAGCAGCTCACAACTGTAATTCCACCTCCAGGGGATCCAAAGCCCCCTTCTGGCTCCTTCTGGCCCCTGCCCTCATATGTGCGCAAATGCACACATACACATATACACATAATTTAAAGCTATAAATATTTTGAGCAAGGACACAGGCTTTTCCCTTTTATTTGAACTGTCTGATGTGACATTTTCCTCTACTCACAACTGGACATAAGTCTGGCAAATATAAAAAAAAAATCCAATGATCAGTTAAAGCTGATGAATCTACAGATCTGGAGGAGGGGAGTGTGGTAAGGCTCAGCGGACATGAGGGTACCATTGATGAGTGGTCATGAAACCATGGCAACATGAGGTCACTAAAGAAGAGAACAGGATCTAGAGCAGAATTCCAAGGAGCACCACATGTGAAGGATGGGCAGAGGAAGAGGAGCCTGACAAGGAGACTGGAGGGAGTAATCAGAGAGGTAGGAGAGCCAGGGCAGCCCTGTGTCACAGAGCCTAGAGAGAAGAAGCCCAGACCGGGCCCCGGCCAACAGTGAGAAGGCAGCCTCTTTTGCTGGTTTCTGTGGGGGTCGATAGCACCTCAGAGCCCCAGAAGACAAATTTTGGTTTTTGTTGTCTCGGACCCTATTGGGTTAGCTTTCTGAAACTGTGACAAAATGCCTGTAGTAATCGCCTTACAAGAAGGGAAAAGTTTGGGTCTTGGCTCATGGTTTCTGAGACTTCAGTCCACAGTCACTTGGTCCTGCTGCTTTGGGTCTGGGCCATCGTAGTACATCATGGTGGTACCTGACGCAGCCAGGAAGGAGGCAGAGATAGACAGAGGCAGGGAGCCAACTGGGATAACAATGCTCTTTCCAAATATTCCCTCCAAGAGGGCATCCCCAATGGCCTACCTTCTTTCAACTACATCTGCCTCTTAGTCTCCACTACCAGTTAGGCCCCCGAACCTGCCATATGCAGTCCTTTAGATGTACTTTCAAGATCGATGCTATAACTCCTAAGGAAGATTCATCATACCATCTTCCTGGCATTCACTAGGATTAGGTCCTAACTCTTCAACTTATCCTTTGGACCCGGCCGAGGTCTGGTTTTAGCCTTTCTCATCTGCTTCTTTCCTCAGCACGCTGTTCCTGAGATGTCTGGCTTCCTGCCATTGCTTGGTTGAGTCCACGGGCTTCTATCTGAAGAATGTCCCACCCACTCTTTATATCAAATGTCAGCTCTTCTGCTCTCTGTTCCTTCAGGCTAACTAGTTGCCCCATCCCTGTGCCTTCCAAGCCCTTTGCTTACTCCTGGTTGCCCATCTCAGTGCGGTCTGTGTTAAACTTGGTTGTGTAGATGAGTGTCTCCAACCTCCGTGAGAACTTGGAAAGATTAATTTTGCCAAACTGGCAGTACTTCCCAGTTAAAATGTCAACTCGAGCCAGGCGGTGGTGCCGCACGCCTTTAATCCCAGCACTTGGGCGGCAGAGGCAGGCGGATTTCTGAGTTCCAGGACAGCCAGGGCTATACAGAGAAACCCTGTCTCGAAAAAAAAAAAAAAATTGGCAACTAGAGTGTTAAAGAGTTTTATTTATGGATGTGTGTGTACCCACATGAGTTTATGTGCACGATATGGATGAGGTGCCCTTGGAGACCAGAGGGTGCTGATTTCCCTGGGAGAGGAGTTCTAGCAGTTGTGAGCTGCCTGATGTGGTTTCGGAAAAAAAAAAAAAAGAAAAGAAAAAAAAAGAAAATGATCCACCAACATGCCCACAGGCCAATCTGGTAGAAGCAATTCCTTGATTAAGGTTCTCTCTTTCCGGGTAAATCTAGTTTGTATGAAATTAACAAAAAAAAAACCTACTTCTGAACAAGGAAGTGAGGTGCTCACACATAAATGATATAGGAAAAGTAGGACTACCTTGTGTTGAAATGTCAATTTGCCTAGTGAAGACTCCCCATAGCGTTCTTTGCTGGCTTGCACTTTTGTGTGCCCGGTGAGTTACAATGCTTATGTTCTGGTTGGTTGGCTTATTTGGTTTTATGTTTTTCAAAATTATTCTCAAAAGGAGACAGGAAGAGTGCGCTGAGTG
>JADRCD010236584.1:12660-29364 GCA_019843815.1 Montemys delectorum | reverse complement strand
AGAAAGAAAGAAAGAAAGAAAGAAAGAAAGAAAGAAAGAAAGAAAGAGAGGAAGGCAGGCAGGCAGGCTGGGCATGGTGGCTCATACTTATAATCCCAACACTTGGGAGGCTGAGGAGGACAGACTGCATGAGGTTAAGGCCAGTTTGGGCCCTTGAGTGAGTTTCTAGCTAGTTGGGGCTATCTAGTTGAGACTCTATCTCAAAAACAAACAAAAGCAAGTAAATAATAAATCCCACCCCTGCTGTGAAGGACTCACAGATGACAGGAGGAGAAGACGGTCTCCCCATGGCCTGGTCCTGGGGAACCTTCTCTGTATCCCTGACATTGCTTTCTTATGTGGGGTGGACAGTGATACCCCTCCCTCCACACCCGTGGGTGGCCCTGAGTTCCCCTGACCTATGCTCTCTCATTCCAACATCAAAGAAGTTGTTGTAGAAGCCTGTTTCACACGCAGTTCTTGGAGAGATCCCTACATGATGATGCCCTTGCTCAGGTCACCGAAGCCACTGTCCTCCTCTGACCACACCCTGGGCTCCACTGAGCCCTCACCTTTTTGAGAAGAAGCTAAAGCCACTGGCCTGGCCTGCTGTCAACCTCATGTACACTCTGCTACATTCAGCGCATCCGTGGCTCTGTGAAGGGCCTGTGCCCAGCTTGCAGCGAAGCTCTCCCTAAGGTTCATACCAGCCTTCCCATAGGAGGCCGCAGGGAAGAGAGTGTTCTCATCGACCTCTCTAGAGTCTTGGCTTGGATCACTTGGATTGCTGGGCTCTGGCCAGCCCTGAGGATCCATCTGTTCTCAGCCATCAAACGGTAGCAGCCACCAGCCTCACTTGGTATTCAAACCTTCAGAAACCTGAGGCCATGTTGGAGTTATAGTCACTGATGACAAGTCCCTAACAAGGCGCAAAGCACACGGCAGCTTCCTGGCCCCATGCTCTGTCTCAACAAAACAGAAAATATTTACTGGTCAATTAATGAAAGGCCAGCTCTCCCTGCAGCATCCACCGGAGGTCTGCAGGGCATCCTCTTCTGAGGAAGGGGAATGAAAGCAGACTCCTCATACCTGTTTAGACAAAGCTTTTTAATGTCAAGGGTGGCAAGATGGCTCAGTGGGGAAGGCCTGAAGACCTGAATCTGATCCCCAGGACCCACACAGTGGAAGAAGAGACCCCATTGCTGAAAATTATCTTCTGTAAGTGGTGGCAGAGCTGGGCCGGGAGCGTGCAGACCAAAGCTCTGACTCCAGTTCTGCTCTCAGAGTCAAGCCACGTATCCCTCACTCCATTAGTCTACGACTCCATTTCATAATGTCCTGAAGATAATGAAATGACATGAAGAAGCTAAAGCCCCTTTGCAGAGCTTGGGTATGTGGCCGGATGATAGAGCAATCCCTAAGCACATGAAGGCTCTGAGCGCCAACCCTGGGCCTGCTGAGTGGACAGAGGGAGGACAGACCTTGGTGAGGTGCCGTGCCGGGGAGCATATGTCAACTGCGGGTCTCTCTGAGCTTCTACTTATGGACATTGCGCAGATGTCACTGGACTTAAGTGCTCTTCATGGTTCCAAAAATGGTCAACTACTTCTATCCAGGTAGACTATACAGAGGTACCAACCCCTCTCGGGATGGAATGGGAAGGGAGAGCAAAGGGGTGAAATAACTTGCAGGAGACTGTTTAGCTAAAGGGGGACAGTGGGGGACATAAGAGGGCTTATGTGGGGTGGACAGTGATACACCTCCCTCCACACCAGTGGGTGGCCCCGAGCTCCCCTGACCTGTGCTCTCTCAGCTTTGCTTTTTGACACTGGCCTGGGTTAAGCTGACTCATGAGAACTTTTAAAGGAAAAACCTAAGGAATGACTCCTAATACAAAGTTAAGTAGTGTGCTGGGGTGTGGTAGCAGAGGCAGGAGAATCTCTGAGTTCAAGTCCAGCCTGGTCTACAGATGGAATTCCAAGGCATCCAGAGCTACATAAAGAAACCCGATCTCAAAGCAAACAAAACAAAAACTAAAACACTAAAACAGTGGTGTGGGGGGATGGGGGGTGGAATCCAAATCTCCCTAAAAATCCAGTCTCTTGACTATGGGCTGATGGGAAATGTGGAAGACCCAAAAGTTAACTTGTCAGCCTCACCTGCCCAAGGACCAGGTAACTTCCTGGGATGCTGGAAGTTGTAGTTCTTAGAGAATAACAAGGTCACTGGGCAGTGGTGGCACATACTTTTAATCCCAGCACTTGGGAGGCAGAGGCAGGCGGATTTCTGAGTTCGAGGCCAGCCTGGTCTACAGAGTGAGTTCCAGGACAGCCAGGACTACACAGAGAAACTCTGTCTCAAAAAAACAATAAAGAAGAAAATAACAAAGCCACATGGGACAATATTGTGGCCATATGGGTTTGTTCTTAAAGGACTTTGCAACATATATACCAGGGCCACTCAGCTGGGAATTCCAGGGAGGGTCCTGACCAAAGCCCATCCTGGTCAGTGTTTAATTAAAGCTTGCTTCAAATTTGACTCAAAATTGTGGAGCTGGTGTTTCTGTTGTGACTCTCAGGATTAACAAATGAAAAATAGATTATATATGTTCTCACCAAAGGGAAGCACCAGAAGACAGTAAAAATCAAGTCAAAACTCCAAAAGTGTAACCATCTTGGTGTCCAATGTATGGAGCTTACTCAAGATCTTCTGGGCTCCATGGCCCTGGATGGCTCTGCTTCTCTGGCTTTGCCCTCTGCAGCACACATAGCTTATCTCATAGGCTCGGTGAGTTCCACTCCACAGCTACTGCTGTCCTGGGAGTCACTCCAGGGTCCTGGCCTCTCCAACTTGCTAGGTTCTCCACTGCCGCTGAGGATACACTGTCACCAGTGCCTATTTCAGGGATACCAGCCGTGCCTCACAGTGCTGAGCCTCAGCTGCTCTCCATGATCTCTTTATGCCTAGCATCACCTGAAGGACCCTTACTCATTACCAGGTTCAGCTGTCAGCATGTAGTGCCGCTGCGCCCCCTCTGGGCCACAATTTTCATTTTACTGACCCTGCGGAAATATTCCCAGATTTTACCTCAGTGATGCTGGTCTCTTGTTAATCACAGTCCCAGCTGACAAGTGTCAATTGTCCCAGTAAAGGTTTCATGTTAGTGGTTCTGGTCTCTTATTGATTATAGCTGGCTCTTCAGACCCAAACGACCAGAATAACAGATTTTTTTGTTTGTCTGTTTTTTGAGACAGGGTTTCTCTGTATAGCCCTGGCTGTCCTGAAACTCACTCTGTAGCCCAGGCTGGCCTCGAACTCAGAAATCTGTCTGCCTCTGCCTCCCAAGTGCTGGGATTAAAGGTGTGTACCACCACTGCCTGGCAGAATCACAGATTCTTAATAAACACATGAATAGCCCTGACAGAGTCTGTACTTCCCTCTGAAACGTCATACCCAGACCTCCATCATTCACACTGCTCAAAGCATTACCCTCTTAGATCCCACAACAACCTACTAAGTTCTGAACACTCTGGCTTTTCTAGCCCAAAATTCTAAAGTCCTTCCAGGAGCCTCCTCACAATGTGGGCGGGACTGTCACAGCCATTTCCCATGAATTGGTTTAGTTGCTTTCTATTGTGGTGAACATCATGACCATAAGCAGTTCAGTGAGGAAAGGGTTTATTTGGGTCAGAGGTTACAAGTTCAACATCAGAGGAAGCCAAGGCAGGAACCTGGAGGCAGAAACTAGAACAGGGGTCATGAGGGCTGGTCCCTCTCACATCAGCCACTAACCAAGAAATGACCCCACAAGACTGGTCTATGGGAGAATCCGATGGGGTTTTTTTCTCAGTTTAGGTTCCAACTTGGGTCAAGTTAAAAAAAATACAAAACAAAACAAGTGGTTGGTCCCAAGGAAGTGACACCCTTCTTTAGTGATTGAGGTACATCCCCACAGACAGCCCTAAGGAGGGCTCAGGCTGGGGGTGCTTGGTCTGTCTGGGATGGTAAAACTGGAAAGGGGCCAGAATCCCTAAGGAAAAGCTTGGTGATGAGCTATGGAGCTGGAGAGCCACGGCAAGGTCCAACAGCTGCGGGGTAAGCAAAAAAGATCTGCCCAGCACTGGAGCAGACATGGTCCCTTTTTGGTCTATTCTTCGTCCACTGGCATGGGTAGGGGCGGGTGGTCAGAGGCCAAACAAGTTACCTCCTGCCTCAGTTTGTTTCCCTCATAGCAGGCTAGGACTCTCCTAGTTCTGACTTAAGGTCCTTGGTATGTATGAAATTCTTGCCTCTCCTGTGGCTGCCCGGCCCACCTCTGACCACAGAGGAGTTTGCGCCCTTCTTCCTGCCCTTCTGTGTCTGCTGTTCTTCACTCCACAGGGCAATTTGTCAAGATTAATTGGACGCTGAGCTGGCTCTCTCTGGAAACACAAGGAAATGCCTAGGCGGCAGGAACAAGACTCACATGGGGAAGATTCCCTTGATAAGGCCGACCTGTGGCCAGAGGCCCGACCCACCACGACCCACCACAGCCCAGGAAGAAAAGATGTCTTGTTAGAGGCCCCGAGGATGGAAGTAATTTGTTCTGCTTGATGTTTCACCCCCTCCCCATCTCCTTGCTTTTCTCCCTAATTCTTAAAGAGGCTCCCCTCCAATGACCGACAGAGCCCTTGTCACCTCCAGAGCTGATCTCTGTGCGTGAAACATTCTTGGTTTAATTTCTTGGATGAGTTGACAGATCTGGTTATCACACGGATCATCTTATTCTCCTAAGAGACACTTGGAGGAGGAAGGTGAGTTTATATAACCTTACTTACGCCAGACAAAGTTCCTCCCCCCCCCCCCGCCCTTATTCCAGCATCTGCCATTGATCTGGGAATTGGTCACAGTTCAGCTGTGGTTGCAGTTAACTGCAGTTCCAGGCTGAAGAACGAAACAATAGGTTCCTCTGTGTTCTCAACACACTTTGAGGCCACAGTCTGATTCCCCACCTCTAGGCAGTGCCCACCCCTCCTTCCATGATCTCGTCTCTCTCTCAGAGCATCTGTCCTCAGAAGCCATTCAAACTCCTCTGCCCAGAGTGACCTCAGATTTCAGCCCAGGAAACCTGCTAAGTTTAGAAGCCCTGGTATCCAGTTGGTTGAGGTCCTAGCACGATGCCCCTGATCCTGGCACTCAGAAGGCAGAGGTAGGAGGAGTTTAAGGTCAGGCTGGGATGTATAGTGATGACCTGTCTCAGAAAACAACAACAAAAATAGAAGTCAGGTTTCATCCAGATAGCCACAAACTATCCTAGAATCCCTGTACAGAAGCTTGGGTATTACTGATCATCATGGTCACCCAGCCTGCATGTATTTGAATATGCTGGCAGCAGTAAAGGCACCCACAGCCCAGTGTCAAGACAGGCAACTTGAAGTGGCACATCAGCTAAAAATAGTCTTGTCCTTATAGCATCATTAACAATAACATTATGCTATTTTTGTAGGTGACTATGGCTTTCACACATATGCTTTCTCTTTTAGTTTTTATGACAACCTATGAATAGATACACTGGATTCTGTTAAGAGTCCAGACTTCATAGAGGAGAAAGCCGAAGTGTAAAGGGCTGAAGACCACAGCCCTTACAGAAGGCAAAGCTCCCTCTCATGTACTGTCCCTGTATCTTCAGGCCCAGTGGCTGCTAAGCAACAGCAACAGCCTTGGGTACTACAATGAGCTTCCTAGCCAGACAACCATAATGTGTGTGGCTACTTTGTTCATTAAGACCCTAGGGATAGGGCTCTATGGTGGCTTGTGTCAGGAGGAGCCCCAGCTACTTAGTCCTCTACCTCATCATAGCTATACCATTTGATCAACTGTGTAAAATGGGGGCAAGGAGAGATAGTCCAGAAGTTGAGAATACCTTGTTCCTCTTGCAGAGGACCTGGGCTCCATTCCCAACACCTATATGTGGTGGCCAACTATACTGCCAGGGGATTCCTATTCTGAATTCCATGGGCACCAGGTACATCCCTATGCAGGCAAAACACTCATACACACAATATGTTTTCAAAATTCTGTAAAATAGTTATGTCAAGACAACACCAAAGACATCTGAGAAACCTTCCCAGTCAGCTGAGAACATTCTAGAAGCCTAATCCAGAAGTTCTAGTTAGTGACCTTGTTTCCCAAGCAAAAAAAAAATGTAGGGAGATTTATAAGCATTCAAACACACTTAACCTAATTGCCATGATACAGATGATTGTGTAACCCTAATGCCTGTCAAGGTCATGTGTGGTCAGTCCATCCAATACCCTAAGTATGTACTTCCTGTTCTGAAAACCCTGTCAGCAAGTGAACACACTCAGCATGGGGATGTCTGGGCCTGGCTGGAAGACACTAGTAGATGAAGATATAGAGATAAAATCAATAAGGACTCTGGCTTTGGAGTTTTTGACTAAGTTTGGACTTTAGAGAGCAGCTGGGAGTCCAGGGTACCCGTCCACATTTCAGTCTTCATCTTACCCAATTATGTCACATCCTGTTTCTTCATTGTTTCAATGGCCAAGAACCAGCTCACCTAAGATGGCATGAGACAACAGCCAGAAAGTGCTGGAATGTGGCCAGAGTTGTTTAGGAAGCACTTGTCGCTTCTTGCTTCTGGGCTCATCCCACACCACACAATAGATACCTACTGTGTGCTAGGTAAGGTGGCACACCTCAGCGTACACATGGTAGAGGGTCTACCTTCCCGGCACCGCATTTGGGAAGAGAACAACAGGAGGTGGCAGTTCCTTCCGGAACAGTGCTGGGAGTGAGCTAAGTCAAGCCAAAGCTTTAAGGTCAGAAGGGCATCATGGATGAGTGTGACAACATGACAGGACCAGGAAACCAGGGCTAGCGACCAGCCAGGCGTGTCACAGTTGTGAATGGAACATTGCCTGTGGAAGAACAGAGATGAACAAACCATGACTCTGAGAGGGGGAAAGACAAAGGACAGACTTTCAGGAAATGGTTGCCATGGCCACACACTGAAGGCAGACAGTTTCAGATTTCTTCCTTCTGGGGTTCTAACTGTATATACCGGTATTAGCACCTGTGCTTCCTTGAGAAAGGATAACATTCTAGAAGATAACTCACTTTGATATGGTGTCTAATGTAACACCCAGCCAGACTTAAACCCACTATGTCACTCAGGAAAGTTTGGACCCTCAATCCTCCTGCCTCAGTCAGTGCTAGGATTACAGATACTCTATGCAAAAAAGAAGTGATTGAATGAGATTATCAGAACTTCTCAAAAGGTCTGCTTGTACAGAAGACATACAGACAACAGTGCTGACGAGCGCCCCATGCCTGTCACTGGGGAGGTGGAGGCAAAGATATTTGGGGTTTTGGGTCATAGCAAATCTGAGGCCTAGGATAAAACATACACACAGATAATGGGGCCTGCCTAGACAACTGAAGAGCGGGGCTGAGGGGGTAGCTCATCAGTTCAGGGCATTAGAAAACCAAAGAGCAAGAGCGGGGCTGAGGGGGTGGTTCGTCAGCTCAGGGCACTGGCTGCTCTGGCAGAGCACACAGGTTTGATTCCCAGCAGCCGTGTGGCAGGTCTCTCTCTGTAATTTCATTCCCAAGGGATCTGTCACCCTCCTCGGGCTTCCATAGATGCCAGGGATGCACACAGAGCCTAGACATACATGCACACAGAACACCAACACACATAAAGTAAAAATGAGTAAATTTTAAATAAGAGGAAAGGCTGGCTGGCAAACTGGTTCCCTTCTCAAGTGTTTCCCCAACCTGAGCTCAGGGGATGGAGTGTGTCAGAGTTACAGGCATGGGCAGGCCATCACGCTCTGCTTTAGGACTGTTTCTGTTTGCAAATCTATAAATAGAGTAACAGTCATCACCGCACAGAGCGACAAGACAGAGTGACATATGTACAAACCCTCACAACAGTCCCAGGCAGAGCAAATACTTGTCTGTTGCTAAATTACTATTGATTTAGTGCTGGAGGTCAAACCTGGGGCTTGGATGGGTATGCGCTAAGCCCTATCGCTCAGCTGCCCACTGAGTTAAATCCAGAGGGCATGTTGCTGTTATCATTAAGATAACTAAGATTTTTAGGGGAGATGGCTCAGCGGTTAAGAGCACTGACTGCTCTTCCAAAGGTCCTGAGTTCAATTCCTACATGGTGGGAACCACATGGTGGCTCACAACCATCTGTAATGGGATCCGATGCCTTCTTCCAGCGTGTCTGAAGACAGCTACAGTGTACACACATACATAAAATAAATCTTTAAAAAATATATATATTTTTGCCGGCAGTGGTGGCACACGCCTTTAATCCCAGCACTTGGGAGGCAGAGAGAGGCGGATTTCTGAGTTCAAGGCCAGCCTGGTCTACAGAGTGAGTTCCAGGATAGCCAGGGCTACACAGAGAAACCCTGTCTCAAAAAGCCAAACATATATATACATACATCTATGTATATATACATAGATATGTGTATATGTATATATACATAGATGTATGTATATGTGTATATATATGTGTGTGTATATATACATATATATATATATATAATTTTTATGTATGAGTGTTTGCCTGTATGTATGTAAGTTCACCATATGTGTGCCTGGTGTTCATGTCCAAGGAGGCCAGAAGAGGGTGTTGGATCTCCTAGAAGTGGAGTTACAGGCTGTCATAACCTACCAGGTGGGACTGAGCCTGGAAGCCTGGATCCTCAGCAAGGGTTGACAGTGCTCTCAACTGCTGAGCCTTCTCGGAAACCCCTTATCAGTAAACCTGAGGGGTTTATTAGTAAACCTGAGGGGTTTATTAGTAAACCTGAGGAGTTTGTTGTTTGTGTGTCTTGTTTTGTTTTTGAGACAGGGTTTCATTGTTTGGTTTGCTGTTCTAGAACTCTCTATGTAGACCAGGCTGGCCTCAAACTTAGAGATCTGCCTGCATCTGCCTCCTGAGTGCTGGGATTAAAGTCATGTGCCACCATTGAATGGCCCTTGGGTTTTTTTGTTTGTTTGTTTTTGTATTTTCTTTTTAATTATGAGTATAGGTGTGGGTCTGTGTATGAATGTGGATTTGTTCACTCACATGTGAGGACAGGTCCTCACAGAATCCAGAAGAGGATGTTGGATTTCTTAGAGTTAAAGTTACACAGGGGCTTGTAAAGTGTCTACTGTGGATGCTGGCAATTGAACACAAGTCAAGAGCAGTATGTACTCTTTAAGTACTAAGCCATCTCTCCAGCCCAGTTTCTTTCTTCTTCTCTTTGTTTCTCTCTCTCCCTCCCCCCTCTCTTCCTTCCTTCCTTTCTTTCTTTTTTCTAAACAGGGTTTCTCTGTGTAGCCCTGACTGTCTTGGAACTCCAGGCTAATCTTTTAACTCAGAGATCTTGCTTTTCTGTCTCCCGGTTCTGGAAGTGTGTGTGTGTGTGTGTGTGTGTGTGTGTGTGTGTGTGTGTGTGTGTATGAATAGCAGAATTCAGGATGGCTTGATCTTGTATAAGTAGCCATGCTGTGACTTCATGACTGTGACAGTCACTGTAGCACGCTGGAGACAGCACTTCCAGCACTCTTCCCCGCCCTCCACCTCTTACATTCTTCGTGAGTCTTGGTCGGGGGAATGAACTAATACAGGTGTTCCACATAGGGCTGAGCACTGACAAGGTCCCCACTCCTGGTACCAACTTCTTTTCTAGTTAGGGTATTCATTGCTGCGAATCGATACCATGATCAAGGCAACTATTATAAAGGACAATATTTAATTGAGGCTGGCTTACAAGTTCAGAGGTTCAGTCCATTATCATCAAGGCAGGAAGTGTGGCAGTGCCCAGCCAGGGATGGCACTGGAGGAGCTTAGACTTCTACATCTTGTTCCAAAGGCAAACAGGAGAAGACTGGCTAGGAGGAGGGTCTTAAAGCCCACTCCCACAGTGACACGCTTCCTCCCACAAGGACACATCTACTTCAACAAGGCTACACCTCCTCATAGAGCCATTCCCTGAGCCAAGTGCATTCAAACCACCACATTCCACTCCCTGGCTCCCATAGGCCTGTTCACACATATGAGTCTACAGGGGCCATACCTAGCCATAACATAATAAAAAATACATTTAGTCCAACGTCCGAAGTCCTCATAGTCTATAACAGTCTCAACAATGTTGAAAGTTCAAAGGTCAGTCTCTTCTGAGATTCATCAAAAGCAGAACCATACGGACATCGCAGGCTATACATTAACATTACAAAAACGTCATAGTGAGGAAATACTAGACCAAAGTTAAGACCAAAAACCACTGGGCAAACTCCAAACTCCACCCCTCCATGGCTGGTGCCAAAGCACTCTTCAGATCTAAAGCTCCTTTCGTCCTTGTTGACTGCTGTTGGCAGATCTGGCATTCAGCAGCAACACACTTCATTCCCTTGGGCTAGTTCTACTTCCTGTGAGCAGCTTTCCTCAGCAGATGGCCCACTGCTCTGACATCTCTAACATCCTGGGGTCTCTAACACAACAACTTTAAAGCTTCCTGCTCCAGTGTCTGGGATCCACACATTATCTTCTGGGCTTCTCCAAAGGGCATAGGTCATTTCTCCAACTTAGGAGCATTCTAGGTTCTGGTTAACTCCACTCTACTCTTCCTGTTCTTGGTGATCATCCCATGGTACTGGCATTTACAATATGCTGGGGTCTTCTGAAGCAACTAGGCATCGCCAATAGCCTCTCATGGGCTCTCTTCATGGTGCCAGGCCTCAACTTCTTTGCAGGACCCCTTCAGTCTGGCCTGTCAACACAACTGAGTGTATATCTCTGCACTGACAACTACCCCACTACAAAAACAAGGTTCTTTGACCAAGACTGAGATCGACCTAAGTCCATGGACATCAACATAAACTGCAGAGGGCAATCTGAGCATGTTCATTCAGCAAAATAACAAGGGCAGGCTTCATCCCAGGGCCTGTGAGGAGGCATGAGCTTCCCACCAGAATTATAGTACCAGGCTTCAGTTCCCACCAGAGAGCTGTTATTTACCCTGCTAGTGCACCTGTAGGCAGAGCGTCCTGCCATGTTGGTATTGTAGCATGAAGGGACCCACACTGGGTCCCTACCCTACCCACAGGGTAGGACCACTGATGTCTGCCCCAGCAGCCTACACGGCACCTTCTGAAAGCTAGCTAGCAAAAAGGGACATTCTGTTTTAAAAGGAGTCTGTTCAGCGTGGTTTTGTTGCTATTTGGGCCTTATGGGATAAAATAGCCTTGGCTGGCTGGCTATATTATATATTCCAATCTCTCTGCCTCCAATTTCCAAGTGCTGGGATTACAAGCACGCAGCACCACACCCAAATCGGTCAGCACCCTTTGTCTTCAATTTGTTCCTTCCCTTAGAGATGCTTTTGAGTGGATATCTACTTCTTGAATATCTCCTTAGCTTGTTCTTTAAAGATAGGGTCTCACTTTAACCCAGGCTGGCCTGGAACTCACTCTGTAACCTAGGCTGGCCTTGGAGCAATCCTCTTGCCTCAGGCTTCCAAATCCTGGGATAGCAGGCAGGAACCACTAGGCCCAGGTTTTATATAATTTTTCTATAAACAAAATAAAACAAAACAAAACAAAACAAGAAAAGTCTTTTATGTTTGAGACAGTATCCACAAATTTAAACTTACCCTTCCCAAGTTACTGAGTCATCAGAAAGCTCCCTAGACCACCAAGTCCAGAGAGTTGACAGCTGTGTCACTCTTTGGTACACAGCCATTTCTTAATGGAAAGGAGTATTTGTGACCTTCAGCTCTCAGTAGCTACAAATGTCAAAGGCAGCCCTTCCCTCCTCCCATCCTCCCCCTCCCCTGCCTTCCCACCTTCAAGTGGTAGAGCCTGCCTGTCCTATGGTCGGTTTCCTTGTAGGTAAGGGGCTGTTGATAATCAGGGTTAGCCCGGGAGCCGGGGTCAGCAGTGAAAGCCGCCTGGTTTAAACACCTCTTCCCTCCCCCACGAGGCGGACTGCCTTTGATCATCCGCCCTCGTGCCCCGGCCTGAGCAAAGGGGCTTTCCCTGAGAAAACAGCTCTATAAATACACCACTAAGTTAGGACTGTGTGTCCACAAGCGGTCCTTAGAGAAGCCACACCTCCAGAGAGGGGCATTAACCCATTGCTTTCCCAGGCTCTTCAGGAACACAGATACAGGAACAGGGGAGGATTAAAGAGAGACCCCAGTGGAGGTGCTTGTCCTAAGAGAATGGGAGGATTTGCTGAGAACCAAAAAAAAAATAAAAATAAAATAAAATGCATGTTAAATTGTTAAATTTCAAATAAAGTTAAAATTCTGTATTATCCCAATACTGTAAATCCCAGACTCAGGCTGAAGCAAGAGAAGTTCAAATTTGTGGTCATCTTGGGCTACATAGCAAGTTTCCCATCAACCTGCCCTACAGTCGAAGGACCTTGTCTAAATAACAAACAATACTTTTCTTTCTTGTTCAGGGCTGGGAACTGCTGGGACCGGAATCCAGAGACTCCTGCAGGCTAAGCCCTGCTTCAGCACAGGATCGCACCCCCAGCCACAGGACGGTTTTGTATACACACCCACTGCCTTTGAGATAGACCCTGCTTCCACAGGTAGCACCTTAACTGCAAAGAGGTCATTTCTCACTGGCAGGATCTATTCAAACTAGACTTGGAGCCTTAAGGACTTAACCTAGCTTCTGTGCCCTCAGCCCGAAGTGCAAGAGATATCCAAGAAACGTTAGCCTGGGGCACCAGGGGCTTCTGTTGTTTTATGGGTTGCAAGACAATGTGGCTAGAACTTCTGTATTCAAGTGTTTTTTTTAGTTTGTTTGTTTGTTTTTTGTTTTTTATTTTTCGAGACAGGGTTTCTCTGTGTAGCCCTGGCTGTCCTGGAACTCACTCTGTAGACCAGGCTGGCCTCAAACTCAGAAATCCACCTGTCTCTGCCTCCCAAGTGCTGGGATTAAAGGCGTGTGCCACCCACCACCGCCCGGCCGTATTCAAGTATTTTGACATTGGTGGTGAGCCTGGCCTTCAATGGCTGAGCCATCTCTCTAACCTTGCTCGGGTATCTCATTGTTCTTAAAACTGAGGTGATTTCACTCTGTAGCCAGTTTGCCCTAGAACTTGCTGGGTTTCCCAGGCTGGTCTTGAACCTGCAGTGGTTCTCCTTTCCTGCCTCAGCCTCCTCCCAAGTGCTAAGATTATAAACATGCACTACCATGCCCTATATGTTCTCCCCTCCCTCTCCCCCTAGCCTTGGCTGGAATTTACCCTGTAGACCAGCCTAGCCTCGAACAACCTACATGTTTTTGTTTTTCAAAGAAGTTACGAGAGGTTGGACAGGCATGGCACAGGCAGGCCTTTAATCCCAACACTGCAGAAAGCAATGGCAGGTGGATCTCCGCGACTTGGAGGCCAGCCTGGTCTACACAGTTCAAGCCAGGCAGGGCTACTGAGACCACAAAAAGACATATAAATAGAATGTGACTAGAATAAAAAGCATAAAACACGAAAGCCGTTTTCGTCCCTTCTCTATCCCTCCTCAGTCATTCTTCCACATGGAGATGGATAAACATTTCCAAGCCTAATAGACACATCAGATCCTCCCATTCTACAGACGACACTGCCGCATTGAAGTTGAAGTGCTCATGAAAGACCACAGAGCTGGCAAGTGCTCAAGCTGAAATTCAAATCCAAATTTGTCTGACTCATAATTCAGCGTGCATTCCTTCCGCTAAGCTCCAGGGTGTAAAATTTTATGGATGAAGAAACCGAGGCTCACAGCCGTCCCTGGCCATCAGAGAGCCACATGGTTCACTGCCCAGTATGGGAAAAGCGGAGGCGATGGCATTGGCTGCGTGGAGGAGAGGGCCTTGGCTTGGGCGGATCTGAGCTTGCGCAGGGCCACATGGGTCCAGTTTGCAAATCCCCTTACTCCGGGTCCGCGGCTAGCCCAGGTTCTTCGAGGACAGTCTCCACCCAAAGGCCGCCCTGCCAGAGTCGGTGGGGTCCCGAGCCCCAGGGTGGGCGCGGGAACAGTGCCCGCAGCGTGGCTGCGTGATCTTTAGCTGTCCGGGGCGCCCGGGGTGGGTGGCTGAGGCCGGCGCGTGGCGGGCGGGGCACGGGTGGCGTGGGGCGGAGCCTGCCGCGGGCGGCGCTGTCCCGGGGCTCCGGGCAGCGGTGGCCGCCACCGGAGGCAGCTGGAGAGAGCGGGCGCAGAGAAGGTAGAGCCTCCCCGACCCCTGCCTGGGCTCTGACTGTCTCAGAACAGGGGACCCTGAGGCGAATTCCTGGGGAGGGGGTCTGGTCCCGGGACTCTGGGTTCCATCACCAAGGCGAGGGCTTGCGCCAAGATTCCTATTAAGTCACATAGTGAAGTTGGAAAACATACCCGGGACCTCCCTGCACGCCCGGCGCTGCCCGCTCTCCCCGGAGGGGCTTTGGGAAGATGCGCCCCGACGCCTGCACCCTGGGAACGCAGGGATGGGGCGTCCGGGAGGGATGCGGATGAGTGCTCTTTGCACAGCTCAGCCTGTTGTGAGAGGTTGAGGGAAAAGACACCTGTCAGGATGGTTTGGGGGCATCCCGTGAAAACCCAGGCACTCTGACAGGATAGCATCTCTCCTCTGCTAGCCCAGCCCGTATTAACTCCCCGCCCCCCCCATCTCGCATTGGCTCATTTACCCGAGGTGAGGTTAGGGTGACGGGGTTAGCTCCCTGCAGGTCACTTTCCTTGGTGTCACTGGCCCAGAAGGGGGTGTGACCAGGAGCAGCATAGTTTTGCTCAGCCAAGGTCCACCCTGACTTCAGGATGCCCACCTCCAACCTCTGTCCTCCTCACCCTGGGTGTGACAAAAGGACAACAAGCATACATTTGTGCAGGGAGGGGGTGTCGGCTCCTGCCCCCCTACGCAGGGGAGGGTGGGGTGGACTTTTCCAGAGAGGGAGCCAGGCCTGGCCCTGGCCCCAGGAGCTCTCGTCACCCCCCCACCCCTCACTTCTCCAGAGAGCTGCCAAAACCAGCTCAGGACAGGATTATGTGTACTGGGTAGACCACGGAGAGGCATCAGAGACAGACCCGCGGAAGCAGAGAGGAGCAGAGGGAGGTGGAGAGGGGACCAGCATCGGTGAAGAGACAGGTTGTGTCCCGCTGGGCAGGCAGAGGGCTGATGAGTGGGTTGAACATGGCCACTCTTCCATCAGGGATGTCGTGGACTCAGTGGCTGGCCCAACCAGGGGGTGCCCTTTACCTCCTCCCCAGCCCCCAAAACTCAGCTCAGCCCATTTGATCTCCTCCTCAAATTCCAAAATCCTGGGGTCCTAGGGAGGGGAAGCAGGACCCCGCTTTGCCCTCTCTCTGTCCTCTGCATGCCCTGTGCTGGCCTACTTTGGTCAGCAATCCTTGAATTCTTCTCATGGTACCATTCAGATCCAGCAGAAACAGTGTTTTTCCTGGAAAGCAGAACTAAGATGGGATGAGGGGTGTGGGCAGGCAGGGCCTCCAAGAGAAGGAAGGGGCTGGAGGATGGGGGTAGAGAGAGACAAGATTTGAGGACTGGTATGGAAGACCCCTGCTACCCAGTGTTCACGGCTAGACTTAAGGGTGGATTCTCCAGGGATGCCCAAAGGAGAGCCTGAGAAGCGTGGGCTGCTAGGGCTGCGTCTCTCCTTCTTAGGTGCCCCAGCCATTTTGGCTCAGCATTGAAAGAAAAAAGAAAAAATAAAAAGCAGAAAACTAGTTGTATGTGAGCTAAGTCACCGTGAGCCAATGCCTTGTGGATGCTGGCACCCATAGGGAGGATAACTCACACTGCCTCTTCTCAAGAGATGAAGCCATTAGCCCACTTAGTTTATCCTTTGGACAAAAAGTGCCTAGGGCAGCCCGTATGAGCCTGTCCCTCCTCCTAAGGAGCTTAGTTAAAAGTGGAAGAAAAGGCTGGGAGTTGGGTAAGAAACAAACGCTTAGTGAGAAGTGGTTGGCTTTTTTTCTTTTTTTTTTTTTTTGAGATAGAGGTCCCATGTCACCCATTCTGGCCTTGAACTCCTGATCCTCCTGCTCCCCCATCTCAAGTGTGGGATTAAGACTTGGGCCCCCACCTGCGGTGCCAGGAGCCCTCTGGCTGGCCCCTCATGGGTGCCTGGCATAGCCTGCCTCCTCTAGGCCCTGGAGCCCTAGCAGAAAGAACTTTTGGGCCCAAGCTGCCTACACACAGCCTCTCCCTGGCTTCCAGAGGAGCTAAGTCCATCTCGGGCCATAGGGAGGAGACTGAGAGACTGAGGTCAGACCCCCACCCTCTCCTCAGCTCCCACCCTGAGGTCCTAAAGGGGTGGACCATTCCTCCCCCACACCTCCTGGCTGTTGGTGTTGTGCTGAGACAGCCCTTCAGTCCCCCAAATATCTGGAGGGGTAACACCATGCTCCTCCCTCCCCAGAGCATCCTCTGCACCCAGATGCCAGAGTAGCTACCCTGTCCCCTGCTCCCCAGCCCGGGGGCAGTCGTGGGAAGAGCAATGGAGACTTGGCTGGGCAGGTAAGAAAGAGGGGTAGCAGTGGAGAGGAACAGCTCTGTCTCTAATGGTTAGGGCAGGGAAGGGGCTGGAGGGAGCAGTGCACAGCTGTAATCCCAGCAGAGGCAGGTAGATGGATGCCTGTGAGTTTGGGGAAGAGAAGGGGGGGGGGGGGAGGGGGAGAAAAAGAGAGAGGGAGAGAGAGAGAGAGAGAG
>JADRCD010236584.1:0-12560 GCA_019843815.1 Montemys delectorum | reverse complement strand
AGAGAGAGAAGACAACCCACGCAGGAAGGGATGGATGGAAGGGGTCTGGCAAGTGACAAGGGACTTCTGCTTCCTGAGAAGCTGGCAACCAGGATGTGGAGAGCCTGGGTGGGGGCAGGCAGGCGATGTCGTAACACATCTGGCTCCCTCTGATGTCCCCCACCCCCTCGGTGTGCAGGCTCTGGCTGTGTGTAATGGTGCTCCTGCCTCTCCTTCAGCTCTGCCAGGATCAGGAGGTGAGCCGGGGACAAGTGAGCCACTGCTATCCTGCCCAGGGTCCCTCCACTGTGCCCTGGCCTCCCTTGTAGGGTGGCTTCACATTCCCACTGGGAAACTTCAACCCCCTTGTATCAGGTTTGGCCCACCCAGTCTTCCTGCTGGCTCTCTCTCTTTTAGTCAAATAACCCCCCAAAAAGGCTGGAGTTTGGCCCTACCTGTAAATGTGACCTTGGACGACTAATAACCCTTGACCCTTGAGACACTAATTCTGACCTTTTCCCCTCCGTAGCTGTTTGGACCTTCTTATCAGCCGCCATCAGAAGAGGGCCAGGTCCCTGAGGGCCTCTGGGGACCTTGGGGCCAATGGGCTTCCTGCTCCCAGCCCTGTGGGGTGGGGGTGCAGCGCAGGAGCCGAACATGTGAATTACACCCAGCCCTGTCCCTCCCTCCCCGACCCCCAAGACATCCAGAAGCCCACCGGCCCCGGGGCCAGGGCTCCAGACCCCAGACTCCACGGGATCCCCAGTCTCTGTATAGACCACAGCCTCGGGGAAGGGGTGGCCCTCTTCGAGGTCCTACTTCTCAAGTGGGGAGAGAGGAAACCCAGGAGCCTCAGGGGGCCCAGAGGTGAGGCTCCGAGGGTAGAGCAGAATTGGGGAGGGGGGGTGTAATGGAAAGGGGTAAGGGGCTTCGGCGCTGCAGGCCGATCTCTCAGGAAGCCGACTGGGGAGACAGGCTAAGAGATGCCTCTAAGTCTACACATCCTCCCAGGTTCCGGGTTCGAGACCCTATCAAGCCAGGGATGTTCGGTTACGGGAGAGTGCCTTTTGCCTTGCCTCTGCACCGGAGCCGCAGGCATCCTCAGAAACCTGGGCAACCCAAGAACTCTTCTACAGGGGAAGAGATGCTTCCATCCCAGCCTCCAAGCACAGAGCTGGCCTCTGAAAAGCACGGCCCCCACACGCAGCCCCCTGACCTGCGTACCCAGCCCCGCTCTCCCTCAGCTGAAACTCCAAGGTCTGGAACCGCTCAGACAGAAGTACCCCCCAGAACCAGTTCTGCTCCCTCTGACTCGGGGATCCCTGCACCCACCTCCTCCTTTGGAGACAGTAGGTCTTTCCAGGGATCCCCTGGGCCACGAATGCCACCTTCCCAGGGAAGTTGGAGCAGTCCCCAGGGAGCAGAGCGACACCCACCTCCTTTCTCTCCTGTCACCCGGAGCCAGCAGAGCAGGAGGCACTGGAGACCTCCAGGTCCTCACAGGTCCCCAGATGGCTGGCTGCCCCTGACGAGAGACTCCAGCCCACTGTGGAGCCTCTTTGCTCCCAGTCATCCCGTTCCAAACTGTTCTGGGGAAAGTGAACAGATGAGAGCCTGCATCCAAGAGGTGAGCTGTTCTCCAGGTTTTGCGGCCTAGGCTGTCACTGCTCCCTGACCTGAGTCCTCACCTTGCCAGACTTGGATGGGAGGGTGGTGGTTCTGACTTCAGGGTGGGGGCCTTGTTGTTCTTCTGTGGAGTTGACCAGCTGGTTCCCAACCCCTAGTCTGGTGGTGGCCCACACCCCAAGTTTCTTCTGCAGCTCTGACTCCTGTGTATCTGCCTTCTCAGCCTTGCCCCCCTGAGCAACCAGACCCCAGGACCCTGCAGTGTGCTGCCTTTGACTCCCAGGAATTCATGGGCCAGCTGTACCAGTGGGAGCCGTTCACTGAAGGTGCAGTTTCTAGTCCACCCCACCCCCCACCCCCACCCCCCGCACCCCCGGCAGAGCCGACTTCAGGTTTGGGTGGCCCCTCTCTCCCTCTTAGTGTCTTATTTTTCAGGCCAAGGCAGAGACTTAGCTCAGACCTAGGAAAGGGAGGAGTTTTTGGGAAGTGATGGGTGGGAGGTCAGGACAGGAGGTGGGCTGGGAGGGAGAGCTGTCTAGAGATGCTCTTCAGGCTGTGATCCATCGGGCAGGGGGCGGGAGATGTGACCTGTTCACTGGTTCCAGCAGGATACTGTCTTCCACTGCTCCCGAGTTACTGTCCACTTGGACTTGTGGCTACGTCAGCTCCACATCAAGACAAACCTTCATGAGCTACGAGCTCATGATCATAGGTGTCAGAAACCCTTTTGAGGGATGGTAGGAATGCACAGTGGGTAAAGAAGCTTGCCTCAAGCCTGATGACCTGAGTTTGGTCTCCAGAACCCACTGTAGGAGAGAACCCGCTCCTGCAAGATGACCTCTTTCTCTCACCTGAGCACCCCAATCCTATACACAATCCTAAAACAAAACAACAAAAATCGTCCTTGATGGCCAGGTGCAAAACTTTCCCTTTTTAGGAGAATAAAATGGGAGAATCAGTCAAATTCATAAACTCGAGACCACACAGCATAACAAAAACATAAGATCCCTAAGCAGGGAAGCTGCCCCTCCCCCTCCCGAGGCAACTTCAGGATGCCCCACCTGTAAAGGTGGAATGGCTGTCAGGGCTCTAGGGGGCTTCCTCCTCGAGGGAGCCCCAGCTAACTGGCCTATATCTCCTCCTTTAGTTCAAGGCTCCCAGCGCTGTGAACTGAACTGCCGTCCCCGTGGCTTCCGATTCTATGTCCGTCACACTGAAAAGGTGCAGGACGGGACCCTGTGTCAGCCTGGATCCCTAGACATTTGTGTGGCTGGACGCTGCCTGGTGAGGGAGGGCAGGGTGTTGGTGAGGGAGGGCAGGGTGTTGGTTTGAAAATGTGCACCTTCACACACACACACACACACACACACACACACACACACATCCCTTTAATTGTCACAAGAGTGAAAACACCAGACTGAGTTGGCCAAAGGGAGAGTTTCTGCTGCCCAGTAAGAGTGGGTTGTAGGCGGGATGACTTGGCTAAAGCTCCTCCAACATGGTGGGGATGGGGGAGCTCAGAGAATACTCTGACTTTAAGTACAAAGAGCGGGGTGGGGTGGGGCAGGGGGTGAGCTGAGGGCCCTAAGTGGAGTGGAGTAGGGTCAGGTGTGAGGTATGCCTGGCTTTTGTGTGGCCCCTGCCTCACCTCACTCTCCCCAGAGCCCTGGCTGTGATGGGATCCTTGGCTCTGGCAGGCGTCCAGATGGCTGTGGAGTCTGTGGGGGTGATGGTTCCACCTGTCGTCTGGTTTCGGGAAATCTCACTGACCGAGGGGGCCCCTTGGGCTATCAGAAGATCTTGTGGATCCCTGCAGGGGCCTCCCATCTTCACATTTCCCAGTTCCGACCCAGTTCTAATTACCTAGGTGAGAAACTGGACCTCGGTTCTAAGCCCCAGTCCATCCTTTTTCTTTGATCTGCCTCCTACACACCCTTTCAGCAGAGCAAAAGGCCAAACGGGAAGAGGGTGGCGGCCTTCTCCTAAGCCTGGAGGAGGGTGAGGAAGGTGGATGGCCTAGGTCCCTGGCCACAAAGGCTTCGGAAGACAGTACCACTGCCACTCAGCTCAGATAACTGTCTTTCAGCACTTAGAGGGCCAGGGGGCCGCTCCATTATCAACGGGAACTGGGCCGTGGATCCTCCAGGGTCCTATACAGCCATTGGGACTGTCTTCCAGTATAACCGTCCTCCTCGGGAAGAAGGCAAGGGGGAGAGTCTGTCAGCAGAAGGCCCTACCACCCAGCCTGTGGATGTCTATGTGAGCCTGGGATGGGAGCTGGGGTGGGCGGGCACTAGATCGTTAGGGAAGGAGGGAGGGCCCTTAGGGTAGAGCAGTGTGGATCAAACAGCCTAGTAGTGTATGCCTGCCGTCTTGCTCCCCCAAACCACTGTGATCTTCCCTCTTCAGATGATCTTTCAAGAGGACAACCCAGGTGTCTTTTATCAATATGTCATCTCTTCCCCTCCCGTAGTCCTAGAGAGTCCTTCTACAAAGCCTCCAGCCCTTCAGCTTCAGCCTGGTAAAACTAGGATCCCCAGACCCAGAAGAGGAGGGTGAGGCAGGGACAGGGCTCCAGGGTTGCAGGGGGGCATCTAACCTGGCCTCTGGACTTCCCTGCAGGGATGCTGAGGGGGGAGCCCCCACTCCCCTCAGCCCCCCGCCCAGTTCGGGCACCAGGCACCCTCCAGCGTCAGGTGCGGATTCCCCAAGTCCCTCCTCCGACTCATGTCAGGACGGCCATGGGGTCTTCGGCTGGATACTGGAAGCAAGTGGGGCACTCTGAGTGTTTGGCATCCTGTGGCAAAGGTGAGATTTCACGCCTCAGCGTGGAAATCCCTGTTCTCTATCTATCTATACAGATTCTACATCCTGGACCATGGGTCTGCATTGGACCCTGTGTCTGGAACTTCACTGGAACACGGCTCTGAGCCTTCCTACCTCCCCTGGATACCCTCTTATTCCCTCCAGGTGTTTGGCGCCCCATTTTCCTCTGCATTTCCCGTGAGTCAGGAGAGGAGTTGGATGAACAGAGCTGTGCTGTGGGGGCCAGACCTCCAGCTTCCCCTGAACCCTGCCATGGACCCCCGTGCCCCCCGTAGTGAGTACGGCCCACAGGGAGGGTTAAGATGCTTAAAACACACTGGCCCTGGACTTGTTCCCTGCTCTCGGGTTCTTATAGCACCTAGATGCAGGGAGAGATTAGTTTAGAGAGGCTCATGCCCGACTGTAAGGAAACCGGGCAGCCTCCTTCCCAGAGTGTGAAATATGACTCCTCTCCTATGCGGGTCCCAGTCTGTCACCCCTACACATCTCTCCCCATCTCTCCCTCTCCTCACCCACAGCTGGGAGGCTGGCGAGTGGACATCCTGCAGCCGATCCTGTGGCCCTGGCATCCAGCACCGCCAGCTGCTCTGCAGACAGGAATTCGGAGGCGGTGGCTCCTCAGTACCTCCAGAGCGTTGTGGACATCTCCCCCGGCCCAACATCACCCAGCCTTGCCAGCTGCACCTCTGTGGCCACTGGGAGATTAGCTCTCCCTGGAGCCAGGTGAGGAGGACCCTTGAGAAGTAGGCTCCAAAGAATTCCCACTTTTTTTTTTCTTGTCATCAGAAACTTTACAAACAAGATCTCTGTGGAACCCTAGTATCAGACAGGTGCCTGGAGCCCCGTGCTCAGCTCCCTCAGTCTGTGAAGCCCTGGTTCTATAGAAGCAAGGCTGGAGGATGGCTGATGCCCAGGCTTGGGCATCTCATCCTTCAGTGCTCTGTGCGCTGCGGTCGTGGGCAGAGGAGTCGGCAAGTTCGGTGTGTTGGGAGTAATGGCGATGAAGTGAGCAAGCAGGAGTGTGCTTCGGGGCCCCCGCCACCCCCTAGCAGAGAGGCTTGTGACATGGGTCCCTGTACCACAGCCTGGTTCCACAGTGACTGGAGTTCCAAGGTCAGTCCTACACTTCTGACAAATCTGCCTTCCCTAGTGACTGGGCCCCAGGCCACATTGTCACAGCCTGTCCAACACAGCCTTGATAAACTTTGTTCTTGACCTAGCCTGGGAACTCAGAGATCAGTGGAAAAAAATCTACATCCACACGCCTCATTTTAGTACTTGGGAGGCTGGGCTAGCCTGGACTACGTAGTGAGTTCCAGGTCCTATGAGCTGCAGTAGCACCTTTTTGTTCTGTTTTTTTGTTTGTTTTGTTTTGTTCTGTTTTCGAGACAGGATTTCTCTGTGTAACCTGGCTGTCCTAGAACTAGCTCTGTAGACCAGGCTAGCCTCAAACTCAGAGAGATATGCCTCCCTCTGCCTGCCAAGTGCTGGGTGTGTACCACTGTCCCCCTCACCCCTCAATCTGTCTTTTAAAAAAAAATGCAGGCTGGATATGGCAGTACTTTTAGCCTCAGCTAAGGAGGGTCTCTGTGAGTTTGAATTCTAGGCTAGTCAGGACCACAAAAAGAGACCCTGCCTCAAAACAAACAAACAAACAAACAAACATGAACAACAAAAATCCAACCAACCAACCAGACAAAAAAAGAAAAAACAAAATATGCTCAGTGGTTATGGGCATTTCCTGCTTTCGCAGAGGACTTGGGTTCAGTTCTCAGTACCCACATCAAATGACTTACAATCACTGCTAACTCCAGTTCCAGGAAAGCTGGTATCCTCTTCTGGCCTCTGCGGGCATGCGTGGTACACACAGACACATACACACAAAACAACAAAGTTAAACATAGCAGGCGACTGGCTGGATGGCTCAGTAGGTGAAACTCCTTGCGTGGTAGGCCTGACAGTCTGAGTTAGGCCCTAGATCCCATGGCGGGCACCTGTACTCACACACAGGCTGGATTCCCAGGCACACACCTTTAATCCTACTACTAGGAAGGCGGAAACAAGAGGATCTCTCTGAGTCTGAGGCCAGCCTGGTCCACAGAGCGAGCTCCAGGGTGACTAGAGCTACATAAAGAGACCCTGTCTTAAAAAGAATCGTACATACAGAAACAATAGGTTTTATACAAATAAATACAGTGTAACCACCGTTGGCGGTGTTTGTCTAGCATGCATGAGGCCCTACTTTTGCTCCCCAGTACCACATAAACCACACACACTTGTAACCCCAGCACCCAAGAGGTAGAAGCAAGAGTATTCGAACTTTAAGTATCTCAGACTCAGCTGTCTGTCTCCTCTCCCAGGCTGGTACCCCAGGGGGCATTCCTGAACTCTGGGGATGGGGGACCTCCCCACCTCAGGGCCGGTCACCAGCCGCCCCCCAACACACAGGCCACTCTTCCTCCCAACAGTGCTCAGCTGAGTGCGGGACAGGGATCCAGAGACGCGCAGTGGTCTGCCTGAGGAGTGGGGAGACCCTTCAGGGGGACTCGAAAGCAGGAAGCGCCGAGCAGGGCTGCCCTATCAGAAACCGCCCTCCCGATATGCGTGCCTGCAGTTTAGGACCTTGTGAGAGGACATGGCGCTGGTACACGGGGCCCTGGAGTGAGGTCAGCTGAGGGCCCTGAGATGGGGGACAGGAGGGAAATTAGTCCTGGAGAGTCCCCACATTGGTAACTGAAGAGTGATCTCTCTCTTCCCCTCCCTTACACAGTGTTCCTCAGAGTGTGGGTCTGGCACACAGCACAGAGACATTATCTGTGTGTCCAAACTGGGGGCAGAGTTCAATGTGACTTCTCCCAGCAATTGTTCTCATCTACCCAGGCCCCCTGCCCTGCAACCCTGTCAGGGGCAGGCCTGTAAGGACCGATGGTTCTCCACTCTCTGGAGTCCGGTGAGTGCCTGGCTCCCTTGCCTTGCTCTCCTTGGGCCCTCTAGCAGAAAGGCCTGCATTCAGCCAATCCCCTCTCAACCCAGTTGAGCTTTTGTGTTGTCCCACTTCCTGTAGACTTGCACGACTGGGGGACCCTCTCCACTTGGGATCTTATAATGTCCCACAGTCCCTCAGAGAAGAAACGGGTGGTCTGGGGAGCAGCCCTGAGAACTTCAGACATCTGATCAGATGGCTATGGTCTCCCCAGTGTTCTCGATCCTGCCAGGGAGGAGTGCAGACGAGGGAAGTCCAGTGCCTGAGTAGCAACCAGACTCTCGGCTCCCGATGTACTCCTCACCTGAGACCTTCCAGGAAGCGGCCCTGTAACAGCCAACCATGCAACCAGCGACCAGGTAAAGAGATTCCCACCCACCCCAGGAGAGGGGATGTAGCTAGAATATGGGCAGAAGTGAGAAGGGCTCGTGGGAATGGGTATCACACTTGCAGAGGAATGATGTCAGTCCTGCCTTGTACAATTGACCTCTGTCCTCAGATGACCAATGCAAGGACAGCTCTCCACATTGCCCCCCTGGTGGTACAGGCCCGGCTCTGCGTCTACCCCTACTACACAGCAACCTGCTGCCGCTCTTGTGCCCATGTCCTGGAGCAGGCCCAGCTAGAGCCTGCTTGAAATGGGTCCCAGCACCAGGCGGTGGTGGCGCACGCCTTTAATCCCAGCACTTGGGAGGCAGAGGCAGGTGGATTTCTGAGTTGGAGGCCAGCCTGGTCTACAGAGTGAGTTCCAGGACAGCCAGGGCTATACAGAGAAACCCTGTCTCGAAAAACAAAAAAGCAAAACAAAACAAAAAAAAAAGAAATGGGTCCCAGAGACCCTCTCCGTGGTTTTCTTGGGCCACCCATTGACTAGCCCCCTCTGTATCCTCTGGCTTTTCACCTGGTCTCAGCCTTGCCTGAGGGATCTTCTAGGGTGAGAGACCCACAGTGTGATAAAGCCCAAGAAGTATACCTGGCCTACCTGGGTGTTTGCCCTCTGTGTGTGTTTATCACTTCCTCAAAAGCAGCCTGAGAAAGAATAGGAAGTGGGCAGTGCTTGTATCCCTCAAGCTTTTCTGGGCTGGGAGTGAAAGCAGGGTTACATTTCCACACTAATCTGAGCTACATAGAGAGTGTCTCCCCCGGAAGTTCCAGTTCTGTGCCCCAATCCTAATGTCCACATCTTCTAAGCTACCCTGTTGTTCCTATCCCTGCCTTATCTAGTCTCTGTATTCCTACCTCCCTAATTAACAGGGGTGGGGATCGGCCACTCCTACCCTACCTTACCCAGGCAGGACTATAACTCTCCAGAGCCGGGACCAGTTGTGTTGAGGGTGAAAAAGAAAAACGTCAGCATAAGACACCCTAGCCCCAGTCCCCACTTCACACTGAGAATGATGCCCACCCCAGAAGTAATTTATTTTTTATTAAAGTTGGTTGTGACAAATAAGAAACACGCTCTTCTTATCTGCAATGGGGACCCCACCATCTGAGCAATGTGAGGCCAGAATGTGGTGTGGGAAGGGGAGCAGCGTTTAGGGATGGGAGGAAGGTATGGTCCTCATGGGCACTCCAGTGAGTTGCAGACCTGGCTAAGTCTGGCTCAAGGGCCTGAGATCCTGTCCCAACCCCAGAACTGCAGATGGCTCACTGGCCACTAGAGGTCACTACTTTTCCCAGTTTAGGAGCAGTAATGGGTGCTTGGATCCCAGCAGAGAGCCCGTGGTGGGCTTTTGGGTAGGCTCTTCCTGTAGTCTCTCGGAATGCAGCAGGACTTTTCAATCCAGGGCTAAGCTGGCTCGTGCGTGTGTGCGTGAGCGTGTGCGCGTGTGTCCTGGGTGCCGCTTTTCAGGTTCTCTTGCTCTGGCCATGTCTTCTCTTTAACCCACTTACGTCCCTGTTAGGCGCTTGGCTTACTGCCTCCCAGGGGTGCATGTGGTGGGGACTTTGCCCCCTTCCCTTGCTCAGCAGAATCATAGGCGCTTGGCCTGCCTAACTCTGTGACTGCCGGAGGAGGGAGGAGGGGCCAAGGCAGGACCAGATGTCCTGCCAGAGTCACATTCCTCAGAGATGTCTCACCAGGCCTCCTCCCTCCCCCACCACTTCCCTCTCCCCGTGTTTCTTTCAAAGTAAGTAACTTGCTAAAGGTGAATCGAAGTGGACAGCCTTCTGCAGGGTTCTCTTCCCTGTATCCCTACTGGAGGCAGCCCCGTCCCGTCCCTTGTCTCTACAAACTGGCTGAGTCTGGCCATTAGTAAAAGCCTGCAGGCAGTTTTACTACTGTTTTCTGAACATAGCTAGACTCCTTGGATACCAAGTTCCCCTAAAAATCCTTTGCTACATTAGAATAGTACAAAGCTCACTGCCTTGGGACTTTGGCGGTCCTCCGGCTGGATGTGGCTGAGCAGGAAAGAGACAGCACAGTGCGAAGAGACTGAGTGGGTGAGGCATGGGGGTAAGGAAAATTATTATGTTTCAAACCTGGGACAAACGGCTGAGGCTGACGCGACCAGGTTCTCCCAGCATCCCTCAGGCCCTGTTACATGGGTATGGCTGGCACACCCTCTCCTCCAGCCCAGAGGACTGCCCCTCCCTGTAAAAGCAACCGTTCTGGCTACCTTTGGCCTCCTGGCTGCTGCACCTGGTTCCCCTCTTCCTTCCCCTCCCTCCCCCCTCTCCTCACAAGGTCAGGAACACTCTGGACTCTCCCAGACGTGGCTGCCTCTGGCTATGCTCTCCCTTGGATCTATAGTAAACTTTCTCCTTCATCATACCTAGGAGCAGTCATAGCCCTTCCTTTTTATTTTTTATTTTTTTTTAAAGCCATGGGTGATCCCAGCACTTGGGAGGCTGAGGCAGGAGGATCACAAGGCCAGCCTGGGCTATACTGTGAGACCCTGTCTTAAAAAAAACACCATGAAAAAAAAACCCCCCGACTTTGGCCCAGGATAGGGCTTTCCCAAGGAGGCTACAAGAGTGCCCCGCCTCTGAGGAGGGTCAGATGCGCTTCGTTCTTAGGTGACCCTGGAAGGGAAGGCAAAGATGTAGGGACTGGAGAAATGGGGTCCAGGAGCCAGCTTTGAGATACGGGCAGGGAAAGCAGAGTCCCTGAGCAAGGGAGGGGTGGCTGCGCTCCCAGGCCCTCCCATCAGTTCCTGGAAACAGGGCTGGGGTGGAGGCCACAGCTCAGCTGACTTCCCCTCCCTTCTGAGGCCTCTTAGGGTTGTTGCTGGGCAGGTTTAGAGTTCAGTCTGGGCTTAAGAGCCAATCACAGGTAGAGAATGCAGCCAAAGCCCTCTAGGGTTCCCCCAACACCGTGAACACCTCCTTTCTTTTTCTGATAGCCCCTTCTCTCCTCTAGCCTGTGGCTCTGAGGGGCAGGGGTGTGTCTGTCCTCTCCTCCTCACTGCAATGAGACGTCCTTGCAGTCCTTGGGTCAACTGTGAGCCGTGTGGGGTCAGATCAGACATTACTGGAAGGCCGGCCTGACTTAAAGCATCCCTCTTCCCGGGCCCCTAGAAGGAGCGGTGTGGCCAGACGCCGCTTTTGTTGACCTCTGAAACTCTCTGGAGGGTCTGAGTAAGGAAGTTAAAACCCAAAGGGCAGATGGATGCGGTGAAGCCCCTGGTTTGGTGCAGTGGGGAGAATTTGGGGAAGAATTTAGAGGAACTGGACCTTTGAGACTTGAGATGGGGAGGGGGAGGGTGATGGGAGCAAATGACACACACACAGAGAGTGAGCATGCAGAGGCCAATGCAGGGCCAAGGAGTCCTCCCTTCTGAGTGTTTGCTGCTGGGAGAGGTGGTTCTAGTATACAGACGAACTGTACTGTGTGGTCTCCAAAGCCCGGCTGTGCTGAGGCTCGGCTGGGTCAGAGTTTACTTTTTGTGCACGTGTTTTTAAAAGCTCCGGTGCCTCGGGACCCCCTCCCCCTTACTTCAACTTCCTAGGGTAAAATATCCTCTCTATTTAAGCTGCAGCCTTTCTACTAAATTTAGCGACTTAGACTTCCGCATCCTCCTCTGGCCACCTGGTCAGCAGGTGCACAGCTGCAGAGGTGGACCTGATGGAGTTTCAACACTCCCTCCCCGGTCACTCATCGAGACTTCACTTTCTGGTCAGCAGGACTCAAGTTAAGCCCAAAATACTAGGGTGCTGCCCAGGGCTTGTGTGTCTCAGTCACCAGCCATTCTCTGTCCAGAAGCCCACATGAGGATTATTAGCTGGGGGTCAAGGAGACATTAGGGATCAAGGGTGTGGCATGGAGAAAGCTCAGGAGCCACAGCCCTCTGGACTTGCTCCAGCTGGTCCTCTTTCTGTTCTTGCCTGCCCCTCTGTAGCTCTGGCTTCCCTGGAGATCCTCTCTGCCAAGGCTCCAAAGTGCTGGGCACGCGTCACCAGGTCGCCATACCAAACCTCACGCTTACAGACTTTGCTTTCTCCTCTCTCGCCAGTAAACTGAACCAGGGGGGCCCTTCCTTCCTCTCGAAGCCAAGGAGAACTTTGTTAGAGGGGTATTCCTTTTCATGCTGGCAACTCCTCAAGCCCACCATCCCTGGGTGGGGTGGGGGAGGTCTTAGGTGAGGAGTTTGCTTGTTGCAGTCAGGTGGAGAGGCAGGTGGAGAGAGAGGCAGGCCAGAAAAGCACCCTGTTTGTACAGGAAGTCTCAGGAAAGTACCTAATCTGACAAGAGAGAAACAGTCTGGGTTAATGTCAGCATGCCTAGCTCAGCATAATCTCACCAGTCTGGGCTTGGGCTCCTTTACCTGGGCGATGGGGGCTTGGGGACATTCCAAAGGAGGATGCTTCAGGTCTGAGGTTGGAACCTGGGCAGGGCTGGAGACGCAGTAATTAGCTGGCAGGGAACATCAGCTGTGTCTGCTTAAACCCAGAGAATTGGGGGTACGCATATCTTTGCTCTCACATTTGAAGCAGAAGGAGGATCATCAAGCCAGTGGTGGTGCATGCCTTTAATCCCAGGCGGAGACAGGCAGATCTCTGAGATCAAGGTCAGCCTGGTCTACAGAGTGAGGGAGTTCCAGGACAGCCAGGGCTACATAGAGAAACCCTGTCTCAAAAAACCAGAGTTCCAAGCCAACCTGGAGCACAGACTAAAACCCTCCCCGCTCTGTCCCCTACACACACA
>JADRCD010236582.1:35766-51631 GCA_019843815.1 Montemys delectorum | reverse complement strand
ACAACAATATGAACTAACTAGTACCCTCAGAGCTCTCAGGGACCCAACCACCAACCAAGGACTATACATGGTGGGACTGATTGTTTTGGCAGCATGTGTATAGTAGAGGATTGCAAAGTTGATCATCAATAGGAGGAGAGGTCCTCTGCCCTGTGAAGGTTCTGTGCCCCAGTGTAGGGGAATGCCAGGGCCAAGAAGTGGAAGAGGGTGGGGTGGCAGGCATGGGGATGGGGGAGGCAACAGGGGCTTGTTCTTGTTGTTTTTGTTTGTTTGTTTGTTTGTTTGTTTTTGTAGGGGAAACTGGGAAAGGAGAAATTTACTTGTAAATAAAGAAAATACCTAATTTTAAAAAAATTTAAAAAAAAAAAAGTATTATGACGTAAGGATGCTATTTAATGACTACACATACACCCACAAATGCTTAATATGTCTCTCACTTTGCATAACTGTGTAACTGCATTTGCTACCATCTGTGTATGTGCTCATGCCTACAAGACATTCCTGGCTAGGTAATTTATTTTTCAATTGCTGAAATTGTGCTTTGTAGTACAAAATAAGATTAGGGAGTGGTTGGCCCAGTGGGAGTGGCAAGGGAAACTATTGAGGGCTTTTTGGAATGATGTGGCTTTTGTGGTGCTGATGTTATACTTTCGTTTAATATAATAACCAATAATGTCCCTGTTCCATCAAAAAAGAAAAAAGAAAAAGAAATAAGATAGGAAGAAGAAAGGGGGAAGATTAAGTTTTCTGAATAATTCAGAAAAGTAGGCAGTCCTAAAACGCTTTGTGGTTACAATTCAGTCAACTACTGCCATATGACATTTCTAAAGGCTAGCCATGAGCAATGAATAATAGGCTAGAAATCTCAGTTAACTTTCACTTACAAAATAGGATACTAGGGCACTAAGATGCTAATATGTGGATGACAGTCAAACCCAACAGAGCACACAGAAAGGAAGATTGCTTGGGTTGCTTGGAATCAAAATAAGAGAAACAACCCAGAGAGAGAGAGAGAGAGAAAGAGAGGGGGGGTAATTAGTGAAACCCAAAGAGGAAAGTAGTTTGCAACACACTGGTGGCTACACAAGATTTCTCTAGAATGCATTGTGATGCTTAGGAAGTAGGCATGAAATCACTGCTGAAGTGATGAAGAGCTGAGGAGAAGTGAGCCATCGAGAGGCACAGGCAAGAAGACCAATATATGAACTCAATTAGGCTGGTCCAAAAGTAGCACAAGGCAGACTCTAGGGAAGAGGGAGTGAATTTTGAGGCTGGTCATATGTATGCTTGTGTGTGCCCATGATTGCAGCAATTTAGGGGTAAAGAGAGTACAATCAGGAGTTCAAGACCTTTCTTGGGTACATAGTGAACTTAAGGCAAGCCTAAGCTACATAAGATTAGGTCTAGAGGAATCCATGTATGTTTATTCCTTGGGATTAGTTAGAATAGTATGATGAAATGCCTATAGAAAAATCTCAAAAGTTTGAGACCAAGAACTTAAGAAACATGTTTGTGAGTCTTAGATATGCTTAGTCTCTAAGCATCTGCAGATATGTAGACCAGAGAAGCAACTGTAGCTGGTCACTGATATTTCAATTGTACAGTCCTGAAAGACAGCCTGTCTTAGTCACTGTTCTATTGCTGTAAAGAGACAGAATGACCAAGGAAATGTATATAAAGGAAAGCATTTAACTGGGGCCTTGATTACAATTTCGGAGGTTTGTTCATTACCATTGTAGCAGGACAACATGCATGTAGATAGCATGCAGGTGGTAGAGAAGAAGCTGAAAGTTCTACATCCTAATCCATAGGCAGAGGGCATGTGGAGAGAGAGAGAGAGAGAGAGAGAGAGAGAGAGAGAGAGAGAGAGAGACTGGACTAGATCTGGAGTGGGCTTTTGAAATGTCAAAGCCCACCCTGAGTGACACAATTCCTCCAACAAAGACACACTTCCTAATCCTTCTAATCTTTTCAAATAGTGCCACTCCCTAGTGATTAGGTATTCAAATATAAATATTCAAATGGACTAGAAAGGTCATTCTAAATTTGACCAACTCATGGCCCCCAAAATAAAGCTAAAAACAGCTAGCTGTAACCAACTGGAGGTACAGGGCATCCTCAGGGCTCTACCCAAGTGTCCATAACAAAGATTATAAGGGCACTTATCTATAAATCTAACCTTCTGAATATCATAAAATCTTTCCTTTTCTATCAACTTCCATTACCAGATCTATTTTAGATGCCACTCATTCCTTCTGGAGACCTCACACTTCAGATCCTCCACCCCCAAACACATCTTTCTTATCCTACCCACTTAGACTCTTTTTCTAATACTTTACACTGTAGTTGTACTTATCTTTAAAAATACAAATATAAAATCCTTGTATATCTTTCAAGATAAATAAAAAATTAACATGGAAAGGCCTGGAGAGATGTTGCATGCTGTAATACCACATGAGATGAAGAGACAAGGGCATCCTGGTATAACTAGCAAGTACCAGTAAGTTGAGAGACCCCCATCAAAAATGGCTGGCACCTAAGGATTTTCTCTACAACTATCTTTTCTCATTTTACATATACCTTCATGATTCCTTCTTGTCTTATTCTTAACCAAATTAACCTTTTTCAAAATCCCAAAATATACAAGTATTTTTCTTAACTGGCGTTTTCTTGGGGGTAGCATTCTAGTCTAGTCTTACTTATTATTCCATTGTGTGTTGTGTGAGAAGAAACACAATACACAATGTAGACAGCCAGAAAGAATCTCGCATAATTGAGATCATTCATTAGTGTTTGTTCTGCAACTTTGAAATACATCTTACTTGTGGAGGACCATAGCTTAAACTCTATCAAATTCATCTCTGCTTTAAACAGATCAAATAAAGTACCACTTAAGTGAAGCTTTTTTATACACTATCATCTTGTGGTTGTAGGGGAACAGAAGTAAGTATCTTGAGAGAGAATTCATTTAGCCAAGATAGGGAGTTACATGAAGGATTGATTCCAGACCTGCTATGCTTGTTCTCTCTCTCTCTCTCTCTCTCTCTCTCTCTCTCTCTCTCTCTCTCTGAGTCTTTTCTCTCTGTTCCTTGGAGCATGAAGTCAAAGGAGAATGATTGGTAGCCACCTTTTCTGCAAACATTCAGACTGAATAAAAATCTTTCTTGATGATATCAAAAGAGGCTTCTTTTAGCCCACTGGCATATGAACTCAGAATAATTACAGTTCCCAAGTGAAGTAGACTTTGGTATATCAGACATCTGTTTATATAACAATCTATGTAATTAGGGCTGGGTAAAAAGAACTTGTGAGACACTGCGACAGGACTCTCTTGAAAGCTGTAGAACAATCATTTATGTGATGCTGCAACTGTTCAGAGGCACATTCATCAAAACATTCCTCATCAAAGCCCTTTGAGTGAAGTAAATAAATAAGGATGACAGAGTCTCAATTCTAGAACATGCAAATCATTTTCAGTTTGATTTTTCCATGACTTCTCTTTTAATGTCATAATCCCAATGGAGATAGGAAAACTATAATGAGAAACAATTTAAAAGTTACAATTTCAGGCAAATGGTCTGGGCACTGTGGGTACCTGGTTATTTATCTGAATATCTAATGCTCACAATTAAGCAATGACCCACGAGCAAGGACATAAAGTATTATGTCCTCTTAGTCTTCCTCTTGATCTGCACCAATGGGTGCAGAAATATTACCAGGCTCATCAGGAGGCAAAGGTATAAACAAGGGGGGGAATGTGCTATGTTATTGGTAGTTCTTATGACCCCTACCCTAAATGTCATCATGTGAACCTCTGTCTTCTGAGATTTGCAGATGTGAGACATGTTTTTGAGCCCTTCCCCCTTGATCCTAAGTCTCCTTCTTACAAAGATAATCAATGACAATAATTTTCTCTCTTGCTAGGGAGAAAATGACCTTCAACTATAGCAGAGTTAAGTAGAAACCTCAAAATCTGTCTTCAAAAGTTACTTGCTGGCAGTTTGTGTTGACGAGCTTCTGTCTTCTATCAAATACTCTCAAGTCTAATTAGACTGAAAAATACAGAAACTGCTTACACGTCATTCTTTGTAAAAATGTCAACAGACATGAAACAAGAGAGAAAAGCAAAGCTACTACCTTTCGCTGAATGCATTCACAGTACAGAATTGCTATGAGATTCTACCAGGTTTTGCTAAAAGCCAAGGTTAATGGAGCAACATCAATGATCAAATGGATCAAGTTTGGTTTGTAGGAAGTGTCAGGTAAGTTATATATGTAAATTATGCTTACTGGGAAGAGTGTTATTGAGGATGCTGAAAAAAATGGAGCAGATACATTAAGCATTTTGGTGTGGCAATAGTGAATGATCCATGTGACTTTTGTAATAACAATAACTATTACTTTTCCAATACTTGACATTCTAGACACTGTGGTATCAGCCACAAACATTTATATGTGTATATTGAATGGTTTAGTGATGTAAAGACTCAGACTCCTGATACTACAGAGTCATCACAAAAAAAAAAAAAAGCCAAAGTCCTCATGGTCAAATCAATTTAGAACAAACAGAAAAAAACTTCCAATTTTTCCTATGCCCAAATTATAGATCTGATTATATTCCTAAGATTTCTCCAGGTCATGCAATGCACATCCTGAGTGAACATGGAATGAACAAGGTGAAATAACCTAAAATGGCTATGGATTTTTTGAACTGTTGTCCTTTTTTGTTGTTCCAATTAATTATTCTACTTACCTAGCCTTTCCCGTCAGTAGTATTTGGTGGCCATCTGGAATTCAATGACTTTGTCCTCTATTCCAACTGGTGCGTAGTTATATAAAGTTTCTGTAACTGGGGATTCATCTGTCCCAAAGCACAACACTGTTCTGTGCTTGGGAGAATAACTTCCTATGTGGCTGCAACTAGCCAGAGATCATGACATTAGAATATATTATTTGATAAGGAAAAGTAAGAAAGGAAAAATGGCAGCTATGTTTGTCTTGCTAAGTGGGAACACTACTGTATGATTGTGCCAAGAAAATGGATTCTTCCTTCTGTATGATTCTGCACCAGTCATTATCAATCTACCTATCATCCAATTGCTTTGTGATATAATAAAAGTATTAAAATTATTAAGTTGATATGTTGGGTTTTTTTCTTCTAAGTTAACAAGGATATTCAATCCAAGACCTACTACAGGGAGGGCCATAGTTGGAGTTTTTATTACAATTGTTTGATGTATGTGGGGCTTGGATAAATGAGTTCAAAAACTTGTCCAATATGTTGGGACTGGAGCAGAATGAAGAGTTAAAAATTGAACTAAGGTGGCTGGCATCTAAAAGGATTTACTTTAAACATCAGGAGACAGATGATTTTGTTTTTTTAATGGAACATCAAGGAACTCATTCCAAAGCATGAAAACAAACCCAGCCATGAATACAGGTAAATAAAAAAACGTAATGGTAGAAAGTGTATGGCTAATCCTTTGGGACTCTAGCTGTGGATGAGGCTACTCGAGATGGTTGAAATCCTTAAGTGTCAAATAAATTAAGTCGATGATGAAAAAGAAGGGGGCAGTCTGCTGATATAAGGCACCTCTGTGCCACCCACGGTTGTCAGACTGAACACAGCTAAGTCTCTCACCTCTCAGGGTGGCAATCTGCCATCTAGCACATGGTCTTCCAGCTTCAAAAGGTGTATGCCTTTGCAAAGTCATCCTGAGATGAGCCTGGGAGAAGTGTCCTCTAAATGACTGCATGTCCCCTTATATCTGACTGTCCTGCAGCTGAGATGACAGCTGGGGAGGCTGATGGCAAGGTGGTGCCTACCGGCTGCCTTGCTCACTCCACCTCCAGATCAGCTGTGCCCTTCTCCCCATCTGGAAGGAGGAGCATGACAACCTACTGAAAGCCTGGCCTGGCGCCAGCTTTGCTCTAACTTTCTTTTTTATTCTATCTTAGGAAAGCACCTTGAAACTAAACAATGTCGTCTACCTGTCATGTGTATCATTCCCAGAAAATGAGAAATTTTACTTGATAAAAGCCAGTAAGCAGTCTACTTCAACCATGACTATTAATATATTGTTTCCTACAAATTGATGTGGAAAGCAGTAAGAAATTAACATCTTGGATCTTCAAAATTTGGGTAAATGATTATTACACTAGCTAGAGCAAAGACTAATGCAGATTCATAGTAAGCAATACTTATTATTAATATGTTCTATGAAGCTTTTGTATATATAATTAGTCTGCAGAGCACAGATTATAAGTGAACAGGTAATTAATTTCAGCTTTAGCCTTACATATCTCATTTAAATGTTTCATAGTGATGTTTTCATATTCAAGAAAGCACAAACCACAAGAAACCTAAGAAGGAAGACCAAAAGGTGGACATTTCATTCCTTCTTAAAAAGGGGAATCAAATACCCACAGAAGGAGTGGCAGAGATTAACTATGGAGCAGAGACTGAAGGAAGGACAAGCCAGTCTAAATATAGCTATCTCCTGAGAGGCTCTGACAATACCTGACTAATACAGATGTAGAGGCTCACAACCATTCATTGAACTGAGTACATGGTTCCCAGTGAAGGAGTTAGAGAAAGGTTCTATGGGCTGAAGGGTTTGCAGCCCCTTAGGATGAACAACAATTACTAACTAGTACCCTCAGAGCTCCCAGGGACCCAACCACCAATCAAGGACTATACAGGGTGGGACTGAATGTTCTGGCAGCATGTATATAGTAGAGAATTGAAAATTTGATCATCAATAGGAGGAAAGGACCTGGGCCTTGTGAAGATTTTGTGCCCCGGTGTAGGGGAATGCCAGGGCCAAGAAGTGGGAGAGGGTGGGGTGGCAGGCATGGGGATGGGGGAGGCAAAAGGGGTTTGTTCTTGTTGTTTTTGTTTGTTTGTTTTTTGGAGGGATACCTGGGAAAGGAAAAATTTACATGTAAATAAAGAAAATATCTAATTAAAAAAAAAAAAAAGAAAGCACAAAATTTAGAAAAAAGGTCCCATACCACCTGTCCTTTAAACTAAAATTATTAAATTGATATAGTATTTAAAATTATACAGAATGAGTACAGAAAATTTTCTAGGTAGAAGAACTTTTTCTAGTTCATTTAATGTTGTTTCTGTGAGTTTTTTATTTTAAATTATTTGAGATTCATATAAACATTGAAAGAATATTCAGAATTTAGACAAATTCTCCCAAACATTGACACTTAACGATTTTTCCTCTCTTTCTCTTTCTTTCCATGTATGTGGTAATCATACACATATATGTGAATATATTTATACCTATTTATACAAGTCATTTTTCTTAACTATCCAAGGATAAGTGTAATCCATGAAGTCATAATTTTCCCTTACTCCTTACTTATAATAAGTGTAACTATCAAAATTGAGATTTTGTTTTGTTTTGTTTTTGTTTTGGCTTTTTCAAGACAGGGTTTCTCTGTGTAGCCCTGGCTGTCCTGGAACTCACTCTGTAGACCAGGCTGGCCTCGAACTCAGAAATTCGCCTGCCTCTGCCTCCCAAGTGCTGTGATTAAAGGCGTGCGCCACCATTAACAAAAATTCTATTTAATACTATTATGAAACCAAAGGTCTTATTTCTATTATACCTGTTGTTCCAGTTTCCTATAAAGTGGAAAATGATCAAATCTTATATTTACTTTTAAAGTATTTTTTCTTGTTTTAGATTATTCTTTGAGAATTCTGCTCAATGCATTTTGATTAAATTCTTCATCTCCTCAACAGCTTCCAGATTCATCTCAATCTTCTGTATCCACCCAATTTTGTATCCTTTTTACAAATCCACCCAGTGCAGTTTGTGATACCCATATGTTCTTGGATGAGTGAACTTCACCACTAGGAGCTGTACCCTTAAATAGAACTGGCTCTCCCTCTCCCAGCAGCAAACTGCCAACATCTCTTTAGGGAGGTGTGGACTTCAAGCCTACTTCCACACTCTAGACTGAAATTTTGTCTGCCCTGAGCCTACACAGTTTTTCTGTGTGCTATCTCAACTGTTATGAATTCATACATACAGCTGCTGTATACAGAAAACAGTTACCTACTCGTGGGTAGTGCCTATGGTTCTTAAAATCTTTCTTTCACATTGTATGCAAAGATTTCTGAGCCTTAGAAGGAAGGGGTATGTACTAGCTGGTTTTGTGTGTCAACTTGACCCAAACTGGAGCTATCACAGAGAAGGAGTCTCTCCCTTGAGGAAATGCCTTCCTGAGATCCATCTGTGAGACATTTTCTCAATTATTGATCAAGGGTGGGAGGGCCCCTTGTAGGTTGTACCATCCCTGGGCTGATAATCTTGGTTCTATAAGAAAGCAAGCTAAGCAAGCTATGGGAAGCAAGCCAGTAAGTAACAACCCTCCATGGCCTCTGCATCAGCTCTAGTCCTGACTTTCTTTGGTGATGAACAGCAATGTGAAAGTGTAAGCTGAGTAAATTCTTTCCTTTCCAACTTGCTTCTTGGTCATGATGTTTGTGCAGGAATAGAAACCCTGAATGAGACAGGGTATGATATAGATGTCTGACTTAGAGCTAATCTTCCAGAGTCTCTCATTCTCTGCAGCTTGGCCAGTGAGGTCTCTGTTAATTACCACCTATGCAAACAAGTAGCAGGATTCACAAATGGACTAGTCTTTGGGTATAATGACAATCATCAGGACTCAGTTTAGCACTTTTTCCATTAAGCAGAGTAATGATAGTGAGTTGTCTCTTAGAGCTTAGGACCCATTTAGCCACACTTTCTTGGACTTTTATAATGGTTTCGGGTATGGGTTCCAACTTGTGATGCAAACATTAAAACTAATCAAAAATACTTGGCTACTTCTATGAGACTATTTCACCAGAAGGCATGTCTTGCCAGACTAGTCATTGATGTAGCTCCCAAGATTTCCAGCTTGGTGACATTGATGATTCCTTTTTCTCCCTGGTGTTGTGCATAGCCCCTTCCATCATTATGAACGGTAGAGATAAAGCCTTCAGGTAAACATCAGCTTGAATTCTCCATGTTTTATGATGCATATCCAGTGTCTTCAGCCATGGTGTCTTACCATAAACCAGTGGGCTTTATGTGACCTTTGTGAGATGTCTGTAGTGTTGATTATTCCTTTGTATGTTCTCTCATGCACCCTGCCTTCCCAGCCCCTCCCCTTTAAGCATTTCTCCTTAACATTTAACCATTATATTAAAGTATCTTTTGTTCACCTAATGTAATTGTGCTCTCTGAGGCTTACTGCCTCAGTCTGCTACTGTGGACCTAGTCCTGGAAGTTTCTAACTTCTGTACAATCTTATCTAGGCTTAGAAATGTTTTCAGCCTCTGAGACTTACTGCTGAATAAGTTTACCCTTTCCAGCTCTTTTTGAATTCTGACTGTCTGGTCAACTCAACTGTTCTGGCTCGAACTCTTCTTAAATCTGACTGATTCAACCTGGCTTCTCTTTTGGCCTCTGACTGAATTGCTCTGCTTAGCCTTATATTAACTTCGGCAATATGTTCTAATCTTCTAACTCTTTTTCATTCTCTAGTTCATTCTGTTTTCACTTGGGTCTTGCTTGTCTCTCTCTCTCTACAACTTATCTCTCTATAACTGTCTCAGAAAAACTGCCTCTTTCTTCTCTCCTTCTACATTGCTCTCTCTTATATTGCCTCACTTTCCTCTCTCTTCTTGTGAGAGTTGGGCATACCCTATTCTGTCAAATCTTTCTTTGATTCATCACTTTGCCTGCCACTCAATTGAACATCAGTTTCAAACATGAGTGTTTCCTTTTGCATACTAACTTTACCTTCATTGTATGTGATTAAAGATGTGTAATTAGGGTGTGTCTATATTACAGCCACAGGAATTAAAGATATGAGCTAAAGACTGAGCCACACCAAGACTAGAAACAGTTTTTCCAGTAAATAACACAGTCTCAAAGTTCATAGTGTGATAAAATATCCTGCAACACCACTAGGTCTTAATTATATAATTCTGCTTACCTAAAATTAATAGATGGATCGACATAAAGCAACATCTAGCCAGTTGTGATTGTAGGATCATGTCATTGTAGGATTCATCAATATAATTTTAATTAATAAAATTTAGAATATATTCTTGTTTATTAATATGTTTTCTTGGAATAAGTGAATTCATGGAAACAGTGATTGAAATGCAACCATGACCTTTATTTTTAAACATTCTAAATTATTGTCTATCTCTAAAGACAAATATGCACATGTATAGTAAGTTAAAAATGACTAGGAAGAAGTTATTTGTCAGAAAGCCTCTCACAGAAGCATGTCTCATAGAAGCATGCTGGCTTTGATCTCCCCTATGAGACGGTCCCTCCCAGAGTGTATGATTACCTACATCAAGAGATCTACTACCAAAGAATGATAGAAAATGAGACAGATGGCAGAGGGTGACATTTGGTATAGAAGGAACACTTTGATTTGTGTGACAATGGAATGTGGTATAAGATTTTCTAATGAGTTCTTTATAATATAAAGATGTAATTTTCACTATTACCATTATTAATTTTACCATGTAAATTATTAGGTTACCTTCAGATGAAATTTTTATCTGAATTATTCAATGGCCTTACTCTATAATGTAAAAAAAAATTACTTTATTTCCAGCACAGCACTGAAGACAGAATTGAAAAATATAGTAAAAGCCTTAGACACTAAGGTAATCGTTACATCTTGAATCAAGATAACAAAAACTTAAAACTTAATATCTAGCAATATAAAAGTACAAGAAAAGTAAAGGGAACCACTGCATATCATAGGACCGGGGTTCCAGCTCTTTTACAATGTGCGTGAAGCTCTATGATGAGTCGTTAGCATTGCACAACGCCAGGCACAGCGGCATACCCCTGTACTTCCAGTACTCAGCCATCTTTGGCTGCATATCATGTTTGAAGCCAACATGGACTACATGATACCTTGTCTCAAAATAAATAAATAAATACATACATACATACATACATACATAAATAAATAAATAAATAAATAACAGTTGAGAATAAGAGACATAGAGAGAAGCTTCTAGGACAACCTCTCTTCTCCACCTCCACCCTCTAAAAAAAGAAACAGTCTAAACAGGAAGCCATTGAGTACAATCCTTAAAAACTGTGAAAGCAATGCTGAAGTATAGTTCTTCACAGTTGATGGCTTCTGGCTTCTGCGTGGGGTGGGGATGGGGGGTTATCAGTAGAAAAGGTCTCAATTTTCTTTAAGGGGTTGCCCACTGGAAGTTTGACCATGGTCCTGTTAGGGTCCAATAATCGCCAAAGATAGATCCCAAACTCAAATAGTATGCAAAAACAAAGAGTGTTTATTCAGCTGAATTTCTTGCATGCACGGGTCCCACTCAGTGAAATGGAGACAGTAAGTGGGCTTGCAGGCCCAGTTTTTATGCAGGGATAGGGGAATTTCAGGTGTGGGTGGGGGTATGTACCCTTCACCTTGATTGGTTAGCTCTATTTCTAGGGATATGAGTGCTTCAGTGATTGGTCAAATCTCCGAGGTGGGGGGCCGTTTGTCTTGGAAACTATCTAGGGTGGTTACTGACACAGACTACCTATCTTCTGCCTTAGGCCAAATGACAGGGTGTCCTCTCATTAGTTGCCCTCTGGCTGTGATTGGCTAACTATGGGACCTTTCCTGCATACCCCCGTTCTCATTTCTGCGAAACTAAAACTTAGGCCTAGTTTCCTGAACTGCCAATTTGCAACCTGTATTCAACCTAGCTCAGTTTTCTCACTCCAGTGAGTATATTTTTCTTCTTCTTTTCTTTTGAGGGAGGTCACAAGGGTGGGTGGGGGATTGGACCTGGGAGGACTGAGAAGTGAACACGTTCAAGATGCATTGTGTGAAATTTCCAAATAATCAATAAAAACACTATGTTAAAAAAAGAAAATGTAAAGAAAACTATCACATGCCCATGCCCATGAAATGAAATAATACATAATTACAAATAAATCTAGTCATTAAAATGTAGTAACAACTGTAAAATATATTCTGAAGAACATAGTATAGTAAAGAGTTGGGAATTTAAAATATATGATCTCACAGAGATGAAAACAAAAACAGTAAACATCAGTGACTCTGCTGGAAGTTTGCTGAGACATACAAATTTTGTGCTGGCAGTAAGCAGCCTTGAAAACTCTGACCATGCTCCCTCCCACTCTGCAAACTCTGATGAGGATTGATTAGACTGAGGAAGCCAAATAGACCATCCAGTTTTGATCTTGTTTAAAGCTATGCCACTCTCCATTCTGTGAAATAAAATCAGAAACAGCAAATCAGAAACTACCCAGCAGAGTTCAAGACCCTACTAGTGAATCCCTCAAAGGATACTGGGAATTTCTTAAGTGATCAATAACTGCCTGGCAGGTGAACTTCCTGAGTTTAATATAGACAAAGACTCTTTTTGCTTGTTTTCTATATATTTTTAACTTTGTATTGGTTCTATGTGAATTTCACATCCTGGACCCCAATTTCACTCATCTCCCCCTTCCCTTGTAACTGCCCTCCATCCTTGCAATGTGCCCCCTCCAACAAAGAAAAAAAAAATCTCATCATAGTAAATGTAATGTGTCACAATGTGTCCCCAGTATACCCTGGTGCCCACATGCCTTTGCTTGCAAATAATCATTGCAATTATGTATTGGCTTTCACTACTCTATCAATATTGAAACCTCACTGGGAAACTTTTAGGATATCCTATTGTTGCCTTGCAGTTTTGGGTCTATAGGGCCAGACCCTTCATGCGCTCCAGCTGTTCATTGATAGGTTAGATGCTAGGGTGGGTTAATTCAAAGCCCCGGATGTTAGCCTGAAAGATATCTGAGCTGGTGAGCCTGCTGGCTCTCCCACTCTCATGTCCTTGGGCCAGCTTACCAACAATCTCCCCTGCCACCACTGCAACCTGGACCATCTCTACTGTGGTGCCTGTGAGGTGTAGTGCCCACTCTCCCAGTTGTTATAGCTGGTGAGGGGCATGGCCAGTTCTCCCACTCTGATGACCTCAGGGCCAGTTCTCCTGCCTGCTGTAGTTGGCAAAGGACAAGAGAGGCAGGCATGTATGTCTTCTTTGGTCCTGTCAACAAATGGTAGGCAGGTGGTGGGACCAGCTCTCCCATGCTAATGCTCTTAGAGGCCTGATTGCCTATGCTCCCACCACCAGGATCAACTCTACCATGTTGCCCAGGTGAGGTGCAGAGGCGCAGGGCCTGCTCTCCCAAGTGTTGCAGCTAATGAGGGTTAGGAACAGCTCTTCTGCTCTCACAACCCCAAGGCCAGGTCTTACACCTGCCTCAAATGGTGAGAGGCCAGAAGGGAGGAGAATATGTCTCCCTTGACCACACCATCATACAGGAGACAAGTGGCAGGGACAGTTCCCCAATATTCATATCCTGGGGGGTTATCTGCAACTTCCTTGAGGGATGAGCAAGGCCTGCCATGTGTTCCAGAGTACTGCAACTGGCTAGAGACAGGGTCACCTCTCCTGCTTTCATGCCTCTAGGGCCAGCTCTCACAGGATGCTCAGGTAAAGGGTGGAGCCAGTTCTGCATAGCCTTCAGACATCCCTACATCCCCACATGGCAGCCCAGATTAAGGATGCCTGACTGGACGTCGATGGTAAAAGACCCATGCTGCTACTGGGTCATGGACCTATACGCGGTATCCTGGCGGCATCACAGGCCAGGACTCCACCATGGTACCAGGTGGCATCACCAGCTACTCACATTAAACTGTTTCTCACTACCCTAGTGGCTCCAGTTCTGCCACTCTTCTTTGTGCCCACATCCTTCTGTTTCTCTTCAATTTCTCCACCACTTACTTGCTCCTTTTAGTGGGGCTTGGGGTTCTCTGGCTTTTGGGGGTCTTCCGAGGAGTGATCTCATGAGTGGTATGCTCATTCCTGCATTATGACACTGGTCAGGGGTCATCTTGGACAGGGGTCATCTTGAACATGGTCTGCCCCATTCCCACCCCCAGGCCTGCACATCGCTGGATTAGTGGTCGTCTCAGGGTAGCTTCCTATGGGCACTACAGCTTCTGGTTGTGTTAGGCTGGTTCCTTGCCTAGTCCCAGTGGCTCTTGTGAGGGTTGTTTGTCACGGGGTCACTCCCACCCAGGGTCCACAGTCCCAAGTGGGGTTCTTCTAGTCTCTAGAACACTTCCTGTCTTGGGAGCCAATCTAGGCCTGCCTGATGCCAGACTAGTAGTCATCTCAGGCTCTCCTTTTTCAGAGAATGTTAGGCTACTAATCATTCTGATGTTCATAGGTCAGAATACTGAATATAGACATGGCCTCTCCCCTCTCTGCCACCTACTGACACACATGTGACAAGGCAGCCATGTTTGCAATGCCCCTGGGGACCGGAAGATGAAGAGACTTGATAAACAACTTGGCTAATATCTCTGATTACTTTTTTCTTGTTTTTCTCACTTTCAAACATCTTAATTTTAGTATTAAGTTATGAAAGATTTGGAAAAAATGAGCCCTGAAATAAGTAGCTGGTATAACCCATAAAATTATTTGAATTGAACCAACAGACGGCAGGAAATATTTGAGTTGTTATACACTTGCTGTTCCTCATTTCCTCAGTTAATCAGCTAAGACTTCCTGCTAATTCTACTCACTTCCCAATTTTTCTGCTCCTTTGCATTCTTCCCTCATCTTCTCACCTTGTTATATTGAGTTCTTATCAGTGTTATATAAGAAACAAAGTCTGACTGGTAGCCTTCCCTCGTGGCCACCCTCCACACTGTGACTCAATAATACAATATGCTTCCAATTGCCACCTACCACATCCAGCGTGAGACCCATCATTTTCTAAGGAAATCGAGAAGCTGAAGAAACTACAGTCACCCTCTGGGATTCAATTAGGAAGTGACAAGGTTGACCCAGATTAGTCACAGTTGTAAGACACCAACTTAAATGGGAGCATAGTTACAAAGGAAAGCCTCTAAGGCTTTGGACTTCATTTCTTATGCATCATTGCTGAGAAGTAACCTAAATAAGAAAAAAAGAGGCACGGAACTGAGAACGCATAGAAGTTCACAGAACTGTTTGTCACAGTCTCCAATGCATTGTCTGAAGTGTCCTGTCTGCTGTACTTATTCTGAGTATCAAAATGCAAACTGAGTATGCGAGTCTTTGCAGGGTTTCAAATGTTCTTTCAAATAGCTCTATATCATAGCAGATACTTTGGAACAGTTGTTGATATTAAGCTATAATAAAAAGATGTGTCTTATGAAATCTCCCATATCAAAGTTCATATTCAAAGAAAATATACAATACTCTCACTGCCCTTCTTATATAATTTCTGAAGATTTTAAATGCAAACCAATAGCATTTTGCTTTTCTTTGGTTTATATAATTGACATTCAAGTAGGGCTATTGGAGAATAGAGGAGTGGTCCTAATAAATTCAATGTCCTATAAATAGGGATTTACAGACAACAAAGATGTATCTATTAGTGCTCTGGATGCTGGATTCCCAAGATAGGGATGCAGAGGTGAGTGATTTATGAAAAGGATCATCTTCTAAAGCTCACATGTTCTCTTGTTTCCATATGGAGGGCAGAGAACAAGAGAAGCTGTGGCTGTCTTCTGTGTGCACACCAGTGCCATCCATGGGAACAATGCACTTCATGTGTAATTACTTCCCAAGTTGTGCCTTCTAATATCATCAGATTGGGGTTAGCAACATGAGCATTCCATCCATCATAGGAACCACACAATTTCAAGGAAAGAGAAAAAGAAAGAAAGAAAGAAAGAAAGAAAGAAAGAAAGAAAGAAAGAAAGAAAGAAAGAAAGAAAGAAAGAAAGACAGAAAGACAGA